>JAQIUQ010002276.1:0-70000 GCA_030378365.1 Hybognathus amarus | reverse complement strand
GTCCACAGGAAGCACCTCATAACACTAAACAAACACGGCCATTTAAAGACTTCACTGCTCGCTCCTCCTGCTAATGTGACTCCATATAAGGAGCTCTCAACTTCAGTTTATCATGACTGCATCTGTAATCCGGCCCAACGATAATCAATAACAATAATAATATGAGATCAAATGCTTTTTGAACGGAACCACCTCGTGAGATTCTGCCTTTTGTAAATGTTTTAAAATAAATCTGAAATATTATTTGAATCAGTCCATCAAAGGGACCCAAGGCTGGTCACAGATACTGGGAACGAGGGTCACATGGCTACACTTGTCAACTTGTCAAAGTCGCAGTTGTGTGTTATTAAGTCAGAATTACGAGATATAAAAGTCACAATTGCGAGATATAAAGTCAGAATTACGAGATATAAAGTCACAATTAATGAGAATATAAAGTCAGAATTAGAGTTAAAGTCAGAATTCGAGATATAAAGTCACAATTGCAAGATATAAAGTCAGAATTGCGAGTTATAAAGTCAGAATTACGAGATATAAAGTCAGAATTGTGAGTTATAAAGTCAGAATTACGAGATATAAAGTCAGAAATTACGAGATATAAAGTCAGAATTGCGAGAATATAAAGTCACAATTGCGAAATATAAAGTCAGAATTGTGTGATATAAAGTCAGAATTGCATGTTATTAAGTCGGAATTACAAGATATAAAGTCAGAATTGTGTGATATAAAGTCGCAATTGTGTGTTATTAAGTCAGAATTACGAGATATAAAGTCAGAATTGCGAGATATAAAGTCAGAATTGCGAGATATAAAGTCACAATTGGGAGATTTAAAGTCAGAATTGCATGATATAAAGTCACAATTGCGAGATATAAAGTCAAAATTGCAAGATATAAAGTCAGAATTGCGAGATATAAAGTCAGAATTGCGAGATATAAAGTCAGAATTGTGATATATAAAGTCACAATTGAAGATATAAAGTAGAATTGTGTGATATAAAGTCAGAATTGCATGTTATTAAGTTCGGAATTACAAGATATAAAGTCAGAATTGTGTGATATAAAGTCGCAATTGTGTGTTATTAAGTCAGGATTACGAATATAAAGTGAGAATTGCGAGATATAAAGTCAGAATTGAGATATAAAGTCACAATTGGGAGATTTAAAGTCAGAATTGCATGATATAAAGTCACAATTGTGAGATATAAAGTCAAAATTGCGAGATATAAAGTCAGAATTGCATGATATAAAGTCACAATTGCATGTGATTAAGTCGGAATTACAAGATATAAAGTCAGAATTGTGTGATATAAAGTCGCAATTGCGTGATATAAAGTCAGATTTGCGAGATTTAAAGTATTCTGAGGGCGGGGAAAATGCCATTTTTTTCCTTCGAATTGACCTGATAAGTCGCGATGCAAGTTTATATCTCACAATTCTGAGAAAAGATGTCAGAATTTCGATATATAAACTCGCAATTTAGTGTTATAAAGTCAGAATTGTGAAGATATAAACTCGCAATTGTGAAAAAAGAGTCAGAATTGTGAGATAAAAAGTCGCAATTATTATTTTATTTTTTTTATTCAGTGGCGGTAACAAGCTTCCATAGTTTATTGGTTGTAAAATGTCAAATATAATTAAATTATTCATAGCATTTGAGCATTAGACTGCAGATCAAATGGTCTTGAATGAGTGTATTCATTTGTCAAGAAGAATATATTTGCTATGGATTTGATGTATTTGGGGTTTCCCTTTTGTAAACCATTCTCATATAAATGTTTTTTTTTTTTGCATTATCAATTTATTGTATTGTAAATCATAATTGAAATCACATTAATTTGGACGGTGTGCATGATAGCAGAAAAGATGATGGACTGAAAACAGCCTAAAATTCATTTTCATTATTTTTTTTATTCATTTTGAAAAAAGTTGACAATATTTTGTACAATAATAGAGAAAACTTACAAAACTAATAATTCCCTTCTAACCCCCCGCCCCACACCCATACCCACCCATTACACTTCGGGACATTGAGCATTAACAAAATACAAAGGGATCAAATAAAATTAATTTAAAAGGCAAATAAAATAACGTTAATGACCTAAAATTCATTTTCAAATAATTTCTGGACAGCTGCATGATTGTTATCATTCTCTCTTCTAAGCTTAAACTTATAAAATAAAGAAAGATAAGCAAAACTGGTATTTTTGCGTGTAATTGCCACATTGACGCAGATTAAACAGTGAAAGTTTGACTTCGTCTCCTTTTAGCCAAACAATAACCTTTTCCCCTTGTCTGGAGTGCAAAAACAGATCAACTTCCCTCTAGACACTTCCCATTTCATGTGGCTACACACCTCAAGTTGGTGTTAATTCGACACTGTTTACAAGAAATCGACGACTTGACAGCAAATCTCATTACGCATATTTCCATCCAAATCAAAATATGAGCGTCTAACTCAATGACCCACTTTATCATATCCATCTACCGTGTGTGTGTTACGCTGTTTATCTGTGGAAACAAATAAGCTCGAGTTCGCAGAACTTCATCTGAACGACAATGCGGCTGAATAAAAGTGAAACAACACTTGGCCTCGTGACGCAGGTGAAAGATCACTTTAAATACCACGAGCTGAAGGCAGAAAGAGAAAGACAGACAGAAATGACTCATTGCCCTTTGGACTAATTTAACTCTGTAGAGGTTGTGGACTCATACTGACTGACCTTGAAGGCCTAGTTTCACTCGCACCACACTTCAATTCTAGTCTGTGAAGTCCATATAACAGGTCAAGACTACACCTCATCTTCATTGGAGCGTGAAGAACTGGCTTAAAACGCAAAGCCGATCCTCCCTTATACACACACTGCACAAATTACTCAAGACCCCGCCTCCCTCGTGTCAAAGCGCGTCAATCAAAGTTTACAACATCGATGAGATAGTTAAGCGAAACTATCCTTCTGTCACGAAAGAGAGAATGAGAGGAAACACCATGTGAGTGAATTGCGGGAACAGCGATCAGGCAGACTTGTGTTCTCACCTCTTCAAGTTTGATGTCAACAAAGAACAGTAAAGCTAAAGGCACTTTTAAAATAAAATTCACTCACACCCACGTCATCCAAGATGTCCATGTCTTTCTTTCTTCAGTTGAAAAGAAATTAAGGTTTTTGATTAAAATATTCCAGGATTTTCTCCATGTAAAGGACTTCATTGGGAACCAAACAGTTCAAGGTCCAAATGAGAGTTTCAGTGCAGCTTCAAAGGGCTTTAAACGACACCAGACGATGAATAAGGGTCTTATCTCAGCGAAACGATTGGCCATTTAAAAAATAAATAAAAAAAGTTTAAGTTTTTAAGCACAAATGCTTGCCTTGCTCTGTTCTGTGATGAGCGTTCATGACTCTCCTGTTCGAAACTCGTACATCAAAATGAACGAATCTTTTTCGAGTCATGACTCAAAGGGTCCTAGATAAGACCGTCTGGTGTTGTTTAAAGCCCTTTGAAGCTGCGCTGAAACTCTCATTTGGACCTTAACCCGTTTGGTTCCCAATGAAGTCCATTATATGGAGAAAATCCTGGAATGTTTTCATCAAAAACCTTAATTTCTTTTCGACTGAAGAAAGAAAGACATGGACATCTTGGATGACATGGGAGTGAGTAAATTATCAGCAAAAGTTTTTTTAAAGTGAACTACTCCTTTAAGTTGATGTGCATCTCTCTCTAACCTAGCAGCAGCGCATCTTTTGGTCTTTCTGTCTTGCTTGCTAATGTCACTTCCAGAGCTGTGTTCTGTGTCTTTGTGCATGATAAAAAGAAAAAGGGAGATACACATTTTATTACATTTGATAATACAAAGGGCAACGGTGTTTGTTTATAAACTGCGGCTCGAAAAGATAACAGTGGTCGCGTTAACATGAGTTAATATGCGCGTGCACTAAATGAAACGCGCACTTTCCAGTAAAACATCTATGGTGACCAGTTACCAGTACAATATGGGCATGATGGCAATCCTCGCTAGATGCTCATACTTTTAAAACAAGACAATGATTATCTAATGTCCGAGTCAGTTTCAGTTACAACTCTGCAATAAAGCAAGATGGAAAGCAATCTATTTACATTGACTTCATTAAAATGTTGATTGGCTGGAAATAGTGGTCAATATGGTAAATAATAACCATCAAGTATCAATTATTGCTTTTGTCATTTAAAACACAAGCCATTTTAGATTTTATTAATTCACAGAATGCATTTTTGCATCAGTAATTAAATTTGTATTTTTAAATTTGTAAATTTTGTATAAAATGTCTATTTCTGATCAGGAATTACATTTTCATTAGTTCTAAATAAATGAGGGAGGATTGTGGTGGGAGAACTGGTGGGTCAGGTGTGACTGTGTGGGAATGGTTTACATGGGTCATGGGTCAGTAGGAGGGCCCCTTAGCAGGATTTTTGCTTAGGACCCAGAGAGGTCAGGATCGGCTCTGTTAAAACGTCACCACGCCACTTTGGACAATGTTCTGACATCAGTCCAAAAGCATCATCACTCACCTGTTCTTTCAGTTCAGTGAGCTGGCCTGACAGGTTGGAAACGAGCTTCATGGTGGATTCAAGCTTCTCCTGAAGATTCCTGATCTCCGTTCTGCTCGCCCTCGGCATCGCTGCTAACCAGAGACATGGCCCGCATACGTGGAAACCAGTCCAAGTTGTGTTCCTGTTGGAATATTATTAGACGTTAGTGTTTTTGGTAACACACAATTATACTGTAGTGGGATTTTAATTTCAGGTACGGATGCGTTAAATTGATTAAAAGTGACAGCATTCATACATGTTACAATTTTTTTTCTATCTGTTCTTTTGAAATGTCTAGTGAAAAAAAAAAAAAAATTTATGCGAGCGTTCTTGTGTAAACAGGGCCTAAGACAACACCTGTTTTGCAGATGTGTGCTGTTGTGAGGGGTTGAATAATAAGAGACAGCAGAAGTCATTAAAAGTTGCATTTTCAGTTGAATTTGGGGAAACCACTTGATACATTTGTTGTGTTGAGTTGATTTGTTCACTGCAAACAGCTAAAAGTCTGTAAATTTGGCCAATGATCCTGATTTACAATGGGGTTGAATAATTTCGATTACAAATGTCATATACAAACACCTGTGTCAATTCGAGGGACACTGACTTCATACATCCACTAAAAAACAATGCACAATTGGCATGTTTGATATTTTGTCATTGAAAGCAAGTAAAGTCTGTTTATGAACTATTGAACTCCCTTTCCAAGATTTCATCCACATGGCACAGACCATTCTTGAAGTCCAACCCTGACTAAAGGGTGCTTGAAGTCACGTCTTCCTCCATCTCACATTCACTCTTTGTCTATCCGTTCATAAGAGAGTGTGTGTGTTAACATCAGACAAAATTCCCTATGTGTAATATGATTACAGAAAAAGGAAAGGCAGAATCAAAGTCACATGAGCATGGGGACAACTTCACCCTCAGATAAAAGCTTCAAAACATTGAGCACTATGTTTCTCCCTAAGTGGCAAGCAATTATTTAACAAGGGGGAATCTAACATCCTCCTCAATGAAATATTTGACATTACGACACACTCATTTAAACAGCCAAAACAACCTCAAAGAATACAGCATGGGGAAATGTGGTAGTGGTACCACAGCTTTCAAGCAAAAATACCATTTAAAGTTCTTTGCTAATAAAGTTTTACCACCACTAAGTGTTGCGTCCAGGTTGCACTCAAAATGGCATGGTCTAAAACGCAACAGTCGTTATGTATTGCCGCAGGACAGCAGCACATTTTCAGTAATCTTTGCAGGAATGCAATATGAAGACTGTCCAAAGGAACATTTATCTTTAGCAACACTATGAAAGTATTTAGCAGACACAACAATGCCAGTATAAACATAGATATTATGCGTCACATGACTATACATGCATCACCATTTTCAAACACCTCCGTTTTCAAAGTCCATACTACAATATACTATATTTATTCATTTAGCTGACGCTTTTATCCAATGGCAATTACAATTGCTATATAAATCAAAGGTCGCATGCCTCTGGAGCAACTAGGGGTTAAGGGACACATTGGTGTCTCGCAGTGGATTCGAACCCGGGTCTCTCACACCAAACCCGGCAAACACCACTACCAAATGTATCAATTCGGAGAGCGTTTTCAAAAAGTTTTTTAACAAAAACACAATCAATGTGGACGGAAGGCCAAAACAGAGGGAAAAAATACATTAAATTCAAATGAAAATGTATTAGTGTGGACTAGGCCTTAGAAAACACAGACACTCAAACAACTGCACTTCGCAAACTTACTAGATACCACCCAAACAACATAACAATTGCATAGCAACACTTTAAAAAAACATTTATAATACCTTAGCAATTACATAGCAGAACAACTTACTGTAGCATGGCTGAGGTTTGCACAGGCAAGAGAATGTGTAAGTGTATACTTGACTTTTTGGTCATTTGAATGGGCTGTGTCTAGTACAAACAGTTCTTAATAAAATCCTTGAGTTGCAACATCTCAAAATGGTTTAATAGTACAACAAGCGATTATTGACAGTAGCGGGAGTGCAAGATCTGACCAGAGACCATTACGATTGCAGAATGTCTGACTTCTGGCTGGTGGGAAAGGTCAGATCCAGCTCATAATAAGGACGAGAGGGATAGTGACAGAAGGAGGGAAAAAGTGATGGTTACATTACAGAATGCTGGAGGAAAGAGGGAGAACAGCCAAAGGACACTTCATTCTCTGGTCATGCATTTCCTTTTCTCCCCAAATTGAACTGCTTGCACATAAATACACATCAGTGTTTTTAAAATGAACTCGGCCTGCATACAGACAAGTCCAGAAAAGAGAGGATCGTGAATGCATTGAACGTATTCTATAAAATCTATTTATAACAACTATGCATTAAGTTATGTTCTCATATTTCTGAAATAACTTGGAATATTTTAGCACATCGTAGGACTTATTTAAAGCTACACTGTGTGATTTTTACCCTCATCTAGTGGTGAAAAGGTATATGACCATCTAGTGAATATTAGTTTCTGTTCCTCTCAATTCCGATTTCCTTTTAACTCCTACGGTGGCCAATGTAGTCCAAGATTAACATGGCTTCCGGTTTGACCTCGTCCATGAGTGTTAACTCAAACGTAAACGCGAAAGGCGAAGCTTGAATTAACGGGTATGTCTCTCTTTGGCTAATGTACTTTCAAGATGGAGGGGCAACATGGCGACCGACATTTGAACCCCTTACCCGTATGTGTTTTCAATGGCATATTTTACACTCATGAGAATACTTTATTACTTGAATGATGTAAATATACATTAATGAGCACATATATTTTTGAAAGAACTAAGTGTTTTTAGCTAAGAATAAACTAAAAGAGTTACATAGTGTAGCTTTAAGTGAACTGCAACAGCAGTCTAGCATCTAGTGATGACTGTTTTCAAGTAGGTATCCTAAATGTCTGCCATTGGTCAATTATACAGATAGCCCCGCCTCAAAATAACAGCATTGGTTAAGCTATAAAATAACATTTCAGGTCACTTCAAATAAACAAAGCAATAGTTGAAAAGCAAAAATAAAACTGTTTTATGTATTTTGGAAAGCCAACAAACTGCTCACTTATATTTTGTCTATCCACATTAGGATAAGTAGTTTTATACAAAAAAAAAAAAAAGCTTGTTTGGTCACACTTTAGATTAGGGTCAGATTTTCACTATTAACTAATTATTAACTTTTAACCTTTGCCTTGGTAAAAAGCTTATAAATACAGTAGTGAATAAGGTTGTTGTTAAGTTTAGGTATTGGGAGGGATTAAGGGATGTAGAATATAGTCATGGAAATAAGGCATTAATATGTGCTTTATAAGTACTAAAAAACAGCCTATATCCAAATATGCATGCTAATTTGCAACTAGTTTGTGGACCCTGATCTAAAGTGTTACTGCTTCAGTTAAAGTAATTGTGAGATAAAATCTAAAATACAAATTAAGTCAGGCAGAATCCAGGGAAATGGTGACCAGTTACAACATCTAAAAATAAACACTTCCCTTGTACATTTATATGAACTTTAGCCTAAAAAAAATCATGCATATGTAATGCAGTCAGCAACACACTTGTGTGCATGTGTGTGTGACAGAAAGACAGCAGGTGCACGGAGCAGAGAAGTCCCCTTTGCCTCTGAAATCTCAGACGGGCCGTGCGCACACACTTCAGACAGACAGTTCCACTCAGGCGCAGGGGAAAATCACAGGTAATGCTCTCACTCATTCTGAGAACAAGAGAGGAGTGCGTATGCACTCACTTCCTGCTGCCACAGATGTTGAGGTTTGTGTTTACCTCCGCCCACAAACACTGTCGTCTGTGCATGGACCCAGCTGTCAGCCGGTTTCGTCATCGTCATCGCAGTGGCACACACAGTTATCTCTAATCAGCCCTGGATTGCAGCAAACACTGCACCACAGAGTCTGACAAATGAAGAGATCATCGTCACCCACGCTGTTAGACTACCCAGACTACCACGGCCCAAAACACATATATCGCATAGACCGATGCCCTACAAACTCAGCTTTTGAATACAGTTATTTAATATTTTTAAGGGGCACCAATATATATAAAAGTATGTTAAAAAGGAACGTTATATCAAAATAGTCATCTCTAGAGGGCAGAAAGATAGTAATGATATAAATATACTTTATATAAATTTGGTACACATATACATACATTAGGGCTCTAAAAAATGTGACTAATTGTTTTCAGTTTAACATTTTTAAAATATATAGCGCAATTAACAATTTTTTTTCGGTCATCTTTTAGCTGTGCTACTGTATATGATCACACTATTATTGATTCAAGTGCCGTTAAACCATTCAACCGCAAAAAAATCTACTGGCGAGCTGTTAGTGAAGCAGCTCTCTGTGAACAAACGCCCGAAAGTGCCACAGTTCTCTTTCACGCTTGAACGGACAAAATACACAAAATGATGTCAAAATTCTCCTTTTGCCGAGTTTCCTCGTAAGCAGTCTTAAATTAGTAAAAAAGTGCTAAATGAACATAAAGAGTTGTGAAAAAATAGGATGCGTGTCAGATCTGTGTCATGAGAGTTAGGTCTTAAAGTGACAGTAGCCTAATAAACCTGCTGCTGTGATGTCTGTCATTAATGTCAAACTCAAATTGACTGAATCACTTTTGTAGCTTTAATAAGGATTCATCTATATTCAATTTATAATTTGTGCAGTGTTTGATTATTCAATTTCCTGTTAGACCTACCTGATCATCTTAAAGCACTGCTTACAAGGGTCAAAAACAATGAAAACAAGAACTTTTTTAGTTGAAAAAAAAAACCTTAGTGCTGAGACCTGATTTATTAAAGGCACAGCTGAATGTGACATTTATAAAAATGAGTTTATGTTAAGATTTTATTTAAATGAAATTAAAACAAAGTTATATTTTTTAAAAGCCTATTCATTTTTTTTGCTAAATGTTTAAATTGATATCTTTTAATTACACTGTAATGTTGAATGGCTATAATTAACGGCTAAAAACATGCCTTTAAAAATATTTAAAATGTTCAAAATGTTTCTGTTGTTTCTACATTATTTTGTGGATTTAATGTGAAAGTACTGCAATATAAAAATATATTTCAAAAATGTATGTTAGGCACGATTAATTGTTTTTAAATAAAAAAATGTAACATTTTTTATCGATTCACAGCACTAGTATTTTTTATCGTGTTTGCAATTCTTTAAACAACTTATTCTGAATACGCCTTCATAAACTATTTTTTTAATTGTAATTTAAATAAACTGTTTAATGAGACTTTTTGACAAATATATCTTATTAAAAAAATAAAAAAAACACTTTGAAGAAAAGGTCACCTAGTATCTACAACCAGAAGTTGGATCAGATTTTTTCTTCTTAAAATGATTTATAATTAAATGTGATTACCGTTATTAAGATACGCAAAACTTTAAACACATTTTTGAGCTTTTTTGGAATATATTAAAATAATTGTGCTCAAAAAGAAAAAAAAAGAAAACGTTCTTATAATAACAAAAATTCTAACTTTGTTATTGTTTAAACAAAAAAACATCATTTATAATACCAGGAGACTTCAAAATATTTCAAATGATTCCAAATTTAAAAATGAAATAAAAACCAGCGTCTCTAATGCAGGATCTAGTGACGTGAAGAGGATATAGTGACATGTCTACATCACGACTTACGCCGAAATACTCACTTCCTCTGATCTCGCTTCTACAGAAACGAGAACTACAACTATATGATATATATAAATTCCTTAAATCATTAAAGGGATAGTTTAAAATAAAATGACTATCATATTATTACCATGTAAAAGAAGACATTTTGAAGATTGTTAGAAGCCAAAGAGTTTTTGGTTACCATTGACTTCCATTGTGTGCAGAAAAAAAACCTTTATGCAGCACAGATGCAAGAAACATGTTTGGTTCAAGATGACTCATTTTTGGATGAACTATCCCTTAAATGTGGAAATTACAACAGCGCTCATTCACTTTATCCGGCACAGCAGAAAAAGGGCAAGTGAAACATATCCATCGTTTATTTTTTACCGTGCTGCTTTAGTTTCACGCTTGTTTGGGTGTGTTTGTGCACGTTTGTGCATCCGAACCGGCCCCCTCTCAAACCTCTATTTCCTAAGCTTTGTTTACACTTGACAGCATTGCCAGTAAATGTGTGAGTGCTCTAGCCACATCAATTTCAACTGTATCTGCTGCTTCAATGGAAATGAGGGAAGTGTGAATTTCATTACTAATACCACAAGAGCCCACACACTAAGACAGGATGCTCTGTGGTCTGAACAGCAACAACATCTTCAGGTCTTAAACGGGACCCGAGCGCTCACGCACCGCTTCAAAGTGTGAAAATTACGACTAACGTCATCACGAAGATGAGAATAATATTCACTGGGAAAAAGGCTGAAGGGAAAACAGCAGGTTCATCAAGGGGTTCTACCTCAGACTTGCTTGATCTAACCTCAATTACCTGAATGAAAGTAGACGATCAAACAGATAAGGTCTTTCCTTACAATTAAAGAAAACTATTCAAGTGCACTTCGTTTTAGGCTGTGTAAGTGCTGCAGGGACTACATATTTCAGCCAACCCAAAAGTTGAATTGCAACAGGATTTGTCCATTGGCTTTTGGACTAAAGTCGAAAATAAGCTCTGTGACCAACTCAGTTTAAGATTCTTACATGCTTTGTTATTCAATATAATCTTCACAAATAAACACAACTGTGATGAATTTAACACCATCGGCAGAAGAGCTAAAGTTAGACTATAAACAAACTAAACCATGGTCGCACAACTTCAGACTCACCATCAGAAATCAGAAAATCATTCAGACTGATTTACAATCGCAAGAGTTTGAGTATAAACAAGTCCCGTTAAGACAAGTCATTTCACTTGGCGGCCATCTTTGAAACGCCTCTCGGGCATCCAAGTGCAACCCCTATCTTTTTGAATTGGGAAACATCAAATTCTCCAAAACTGTTCGCCAAATTTAACATTTGAAATTACCAATGAAATCGGACGCGCTCATTTCATTTGAAATTCTACACGCTCAAATCAACTAAATCAGTGGAAGCGTGCGTTTGACAGTTTCTATAGGAACGGCAGCTGCAGTGACGCAATGACTTTACCAATCGCGATTGGCTCTTATTCAGAAGGCGGGACTTATTCCACCATTTTGAGCATCACACTTTTCCCCATTCAAAACAATACAAGTGACAAGTCTTTTATTATTCTAAAAGGCCGTGTGTCCACCAAAGCGTTTTTAGCCAGCCTAAAATGCTAGCCGCTCTAAAAATGCCTAGCTGTGGCAGCGTTAATTTCGTTTAGTTGAGAAAAATATTCGTCAATGACATTTTTTCACAGATGAAAATGAGACGATAACTATACTAAATAAAAACAAATTTTGAATGACAAAAACTATGACGAAAATCTATTGACATTTTCGTCAATGAATAAAAGCTAGACGGAAATGTTAGATAGTGACGATTTGGGAAGCGAATCCAGTCAGAACTGATGTCCTGCGTGAGTGGTGGTAGATGCGCACATTTGTACTGTAACGCGCTGATCTACCCGCGGTCTCACAAAACGTTAAAAAATGTGAACGTCTGGGAAAATGTGTAGAGCAGACATATAGATATAAATAAGAGTGACGATGCAAAAAAGAGCTTTATTCGGTATAGTTCTCCGTGCACACACCCGACCCGAAGCGCGCAGCTATGCACACACACTACTGTAGATTTAGTCGACTAAAATCATATTTAATTTTGTCGACTAAAACTAGACTAAAACTAAAACAATTCATATGACTAAAATATGACTAAAACTAAATAGCATTTTAGTCAAAAGACTAAAACTAAATCAAAATTTGCTGTCAGCGCAGCGTTTCTTTAGTTGAGACGTTTCGTTGCTATGATACAGAATATACACAGCACAGTTTACTTGTAACAGATTTAACAGAAAATTTTTTGCATAATAATTTTTTTTTTCATTTTGTTCGGTTAGCTATAGTTGAGGTCGTTGTACAGAAATAATTGTGACAATTGGTCAGTGTGGTATTAGCCCCGCCCCTCCTCCACTGTGATTGGACGGCTGGGTCAAAAGTGACAGTGATGAGCGCTGCGTTTTTACCCAAAGTTGAAAAATTTTCAACTCTCTGCGACCAGTAAAAACTCTCAAAAAAATGTACAATTTTTTTTTTTAATTCTCAGCGCTTCAGCGTGAAAAAACTTTATGCTAATGGCGTTCTAAAAACGTGGCGCTCCCATTGAAAACAACTGAAAACATACGCCAGGCACGTGGAAAAACGTGACACGGCCTTAGGCTGTAAAAGTGAACAAGTGAGTAGATGAGTTTTGAGTAGAAGTCCCGACAACCTTTGCAGTCCCATTCAACCAATTGTTAGCAACTGCCATTTTCAAGACATGCAAAAGCATCACAAGAAAAAATCACAAGTGGGATATTACTAATGTATTTTTGATAGTGGAATTTAGAATAGAGCTTGTTGACTTTATTTCAGGCACTTGACTTGAATTATTTTATTATTCATTTAAGGATGAATTATTCAATTGGAAGTTCAAAAATGCTAACTTGTTTCTAGGTTTTAGGATTCCTGCATCTGCTCATTCAGTGCAATTCATACATTTCCAGGATTACATTGTCCCTATCACTTTCTGTCCTTATCTTTACTAAATAAATGATAAAAAGTGACTTAATGTGTTTACTAGTCAAATATGGCTGTACCAACCTCAACCTGAAGCTCTACCCAGCATGCACGGCTTTCTTTATCACCTTCTCACAAGCCACAGAGTGAGACCTTTGCATTGTCTACTGATGCATCACAAATTACTCTATCCTTTGTTGTCAGGTCAAAGGTTTCTAATTTTTCAGGAAACCTTTAAGGGCACCTAATCCCAAGTCAGGTGATTCCTCACAAGACCACGTGGACAAACCATCAAAATGCACCACGGAGGTTGGGAACTGAGCCAAACGACACCACCCAGATCAGAAACTGTGTCAGAAACCCACCGCTGCGCCATCTGCGTCAAGAGAACAACCACTTGTGCACAAGGGGCTTTCCTGAGCACTGCTCTTTCACTAAAATTACTCAAAAGTCACATTAAACGCTATTTAAGTTCCATGTCATTGCATTAAGCAAAGCATATGATGACCTATAAAAAGGCAATAAAGAAAATACAGGATGATTAAATGAACAACACAAGCACCCTCATTTATTGAGTGATTCACTAAAAGTGTTATTCTGGGAAAAAGCCCGTAGTGCTTTAAGAAAAAGCTCGTTTTTCAAAGAAACGCATGCATACAAAGGCACATACACATTTAGCAATCATGAGGGGAACTCCTGCTCCTCTGGTCATCCAACTGAAACGAGCCATGCGTGTGTATGTGTCTGTGCTTTCATAGCCTTTCTCAAGGATTAACACATTCCTAGCCATTTTCAGACATCTTAAGACTCCAGTCTCGAAGCAAACAGAAGCTCCCGGCATCCCCGAGAGACTGAAGGTCACAAAGTTGTGATTAAACAAGTCAAAGAGGAAGGTTGGAAGGTCAATCGAGAGATTTACAATGAGGAATCTGGTGCAAATTCCTTAAGTACTCAACTTTGCCAAAGGCAGAGTTTAAACAAGGACACATTCCCAACAGCAAGCTAAATCTCTGGGGTCAAATAGGTTCATTTCTGCTAAAAGGCTGTAGATTAAAAGTATTAAAACTAAGGTCTAAAAAGTTCTAAGGTTTTAAGAGGTATGACAAGCCTTTGCACAACCATCATGGCATGGGTTAGTCCACATAAATACATCATTCTTTGGAAATCGGATATAAAACGGCTTCTCTGAACTCATGCTACGCAGAGGGGGAAAGAAACCCACACACAAACCCCATATCAGTTTGCCATTTGATAGTAACTCTTTGGTTCCCTCTCTGTGTGTGCTAGTAAACACTCAATGTCAACGTTATCACAGTGTTATCATCTGCCAGATATCACAAAAAAAACCCTCAGCAGTAAACAAACAAATACAACAACAAACTCAAAATCAAATTCGCAGCATGATGCCATTGGCCGATTTTACTCTCATGTGACTTTGCCCCTAATGACCTTGTGGTCACCTAAGTTTCTTGCAAGGCAACTGCTGTGAAGAGTTTTAACTTACGATAGTTGCTTACAATGGTAGAAAGTTAGTCATTTTTCAAAAGCAAAAATGTTTTATTAAAATTTTATAAAAGCACGTTCAAAAGTTTGGGGTTGATGAGGTTTCTTATGCTCACAAAAGCCTGAATTTATTTGATCAAAATACAGTAAAAACCGTAATATTGAGTATCAATTTACAATTTTAATATATATTAAAATGTAATTTATTCCTGTGATCAAAGCTAAATTACTCAAGTCTTCAGTGTCACATGATCCTTCAGAAATCATTTTAAAAGATATGTCTTATTATTATTAATTCTTATCAGATTGCATCAAAGCAGCTTCACAGTATCAATTAAAACATATGTTCGTTTCTTAGTGGAAAAATATCCACGTTTGGTAGAGCTGATCAAGGGTATTACTGATTGGTTAATTCATTTGAATATCCCCAATTGAGCAAGCCAAAGGAAACAAAATAATTAAACAAAATAGTTGCGCTGCTAAATAATTAAAAAAAATTAGAAACTTAAAAATAGAAATAGAAAATAGAATAATCTTTTGTAACATTACAAATGTCTTTACTGTCATTTTTGATCAACTGAATGTATCCTTGCTGAATAAAAGTATTCATTACTTTCATTATTTACTTTATCGACCCCAAACTTTTGAATGGAAGTGTGCATAACATCTGTTAAAATGTCATATTTTACCTAGGGCTGTCAAACGATTAATCGCGATTAATCGCATCCAAAATAAAAGTTTGTGTTTACATAATATATGTGTTATTTAATAATTATTATATATATATATATATGTATATATATATATATATATATATATATATATATATACACACATGCTTGTATATAATTTATATTGTATATAAATATTTTATATATAAATAATATTTTTAAATGCATGTGTGTGTATTTATATATACAAAATAACTATCCACATATATTATGTAAACACAAACTTTTATTTTGGATGCGATTAATCGCGATTAATCGTTTGAAAGCACTAATTTTACCATTTATAGATTCACTTCTATTGTAATCTGATATATTTGTGTGGGGTTTTTTTAAAGAAAAGGAGGGACAAGTTGAAATAAAAGTTTCAAAATGATGCCATACAAATGCAGTTTTTTTTGTTTAACTAGTAGTGAACACAGAATATTCATTTTCAATTAATAAATGGTTCCATTATGCGATTCATGCATAAGAGTATGCCTAATTTTCTTGTTTTTGTGGCATTAGCGGTAAAAATTTAATTCTTTGAGATAATATATTTACCTAAGATGTTACACCTCATTTCAATTTGACATCAAACTTTGCTGTTGTGAATGAAAATATATATTTTTTAAAAAGTGGCATAGTCTGTAAAAAATTAGTTCTTGTGATAACAGCACAAAACCATACACATGTACAACGTTAGATTTCATTTCATTTTAAATAAAGTCTGCGGCTGCGTTTCAGATCCCTTACCCGGATCATTTCGGCCACATAGCTCTCGGGCCCCGTGAACTCGGTGGAGTCTTTCACTTTCACAAGCACGATGAAGAAGAGATAATGCCACATGTTGTGCTCCACCTTAATGTGCTCCTCAAACGACACTGTTTTGTTGTCAAACTTGTCCCTCTCCAAACCTGTAGAGCAGAAACACAGTGAAATGAGACTTTAAATGGCTCTTTTTTTGAGGTTGTTGGGGTCAGTTTAGAAAATCAAGATTAGGAGTAATCTTGAAGTGACAAGCTGCCCGGTGGTCAAACGTCCAAAAACAAGAATCTTTTTTAGGTCAGAAACGTTTTTAGCTCTACACAGTTTACAATCATTTAAGATTTTAACACTATGCATCTCACGGTTTCAAAGAAAACTGCACTATATCTGGAAGAGGAAGTAGAACCACAGGGAAACCGTTTCGTATACAAGTGCGAATGGTGTGTGTTATGAGCAAATAGAGGTTATGAATCTTGTGATGGTCACAACAAAACAAAAACAGTCTAATTTCGATGCGTGATTCGTTGTCACTTGACGCAACACGTCATCCACTCTCCAGTCGCACGTTTGTGTTCCAGTGTCTAAAATTCACACTCTTGAGCTTTCAAATGTGAATCATGGATCGTGAAATCATCCTAGAGATGATCTGAATCCCAACAAACTGCAGTTTCAATGTTAATTCATATCAAAACACATGAGTCAAAAACAGCGTTCTTATATAACGGTTGTGTGCGCTGTGAGAATTGCGATCATTTACAGCTGGTCTCACACTAACACGGTCAAACAGGCCAAGTGGCAACAGGAAGACACTCCACCACCTCCACAGTGAGTTATGAGTAAGACTTCGGGTGAAGAGGGGGCGTCCTAATGTTTATGCTGGAGCAAAACAACCGTTTTATGGGCCTATGTAATTTATAGCACAATGGTACATGAAATGAAACAGTCTGTGACTCACTAAAGATAACGGTGTTAAACTTCCGTTTTTCGGATTGTTGGGAAAACAGACATTACTTTTTTTTATGTCTCCTCCCAAGAGGAAAAAAAGGTTGGGAGGAGTTACATCCCAAAATGGCAAAGGCTCAGAAAAATTAATTAGGTTAGCACAAATAATACATGATTTTATTACCGTTTTTACTAGTGCTGTCAAACGTTTAAAACATTTAATCGCGATTAATCGCATCAATGTCATAGTTAAAGCTACACTGTGTGATTTTTACCCTCATCTAGTGGTGAAAAGGTATATGACCATCCAGTGAATATTAGTTTCTGTTCCTCTCAATTCCGATTTCGTTTTAACTCCTACGGTGGCCAATGTAGTCCAAGATTAACATGGCTTCCAGTTCAACCTCGTCCATGAGTGTTAACTCAAACGTAAACGCGAAAGGCGAAGCTTGAATTAACAGGTATGTCCCTCTTTGGCTAATGTACTTTCAAGATGGAGGGGCAACATGGCGACCGACATTAGAACCCCTTACCCGTATGTATTTTCAATGGCATATTATACACTTCGAGAGAATACTTTATTACTTGAATGATGTAAATATACATTATTGAGCACATATATTTTTGAAAGAACTAAGTGTTTTTAGTAGGGCTGTGCAAAAGTTAATTGCGATTAATCGCATCCAAAATAAAAGTCTGTGCTTACATAATATATTTGTGTGTGCTGTATATAATTATTTTGTATATATAAATACCTATGCATGCATGTATATATTTAAGAATTATTTGCGCTTAAATTCTGTATATATATATATATATATATATATATGTGTAAATACATAATCTATATTATATAAATATAAATATTTTATATATGAATAACACATTTTCTTAAAAATATACATGCCTGTGTGTGTATTTATATATACAAAATAATTATATACAGCACACACAATTATATTATGTAAACAGAGACTTTTATTTTGGATGCGATTAATCGCAATTAATTTTTGCACAGCCCTAGTTTTTAGCTAAGAATAAACTAAAAGAGTTCCACAGAGTAGCTTTAACTCGTGATTAATCGCACAATTTTTTTCTATTCAAAATGTCTTTTGATTTCTTTTTGACCCATTATTTTTTCAAATTTTATTGCTCTTATCAACATGGAAAAGTGGATCGGCTTGTTTTGTGCAAATGTTTTTTATTGAAATCAACATTAGCATATACAGTGTTAAATTTCACACTAACATTCTCACTTGGAGCAAATAATCTCTCACACAATGTAACACTGTCTATCAATAAAAGGGTGAAAGAAATACTGATGAGGTCCTCATAATGACGAGGGGGCGGATAATCCGCCTCAGCTGTGTGTGTGTGTGTGCTTGGCCATCATCAAGTGGTATTTCAGACTAGACGTCAAATTAATGGGTTTCATAGCGCAACGCCACACATGCCGCGTCCTGTTGTAAAAGCATGTGAAAAAAACACTACAAAGTTTGCTATGTCAAAAAGGCCGTTAATTGCACAATAAAAAAAATTAACGTGGTTAAAATGGTTTTGCATTAACGCCGTTATCTGCGTTAAACTGACAGCCCTAGTTTTTACTAATAATCTAAGTGATGCATTGATTTCAGCGGAATATATTTCCAAACAAAATTGTTTAAAATACTTTAAACATCCTCAACTGGCCTTGTGGCATATTTAGCTTGACATGTTGATTCCTACATCCCATGCCCCTGGTCCAATTTTGTAGGTCAGTGGGTAAATGCCTGGATCTGCATTGAACCGTTAAGCATAACTCGTCCATCTGGTGGTAATGATTTGTGTATGAAGGGTTTAATGTTCTAATTTGCCCTTAAAATTTGTTTTGTTTTGATAAACAACACTTGACGCTATGTGTCAGGGGATGTGTATCAAGATCACATTTGTTTGCCGTATGTTTTGTGATTTAGAAAAGCGATAATTTGGGTATTTGAGGGCATGTAGACACTCACCACAAATAAAGCAGGTTGTTTTCAGAACCTCTTCTTTTTTCTGCTTTTCACTTCTGAGGTCAGCAAAAGTGTCAATGATGACACCAAAAATTAGGTTGAGAACGATAATGATGACCATGAAGAAGAAGAGGAGGTCGTAGATCACACGGGCTGCAAACAGAGGTTCCTACAGAGAAAAGAGATGAAGAACACTCTTAAAAATAAAGGTTTCAAATGGGGGTTTTCATAACGATGCACCAAAAGGAACATTTATGGTGGATCCCCAAAGAACCTTCAGTGAACAGTTCTTAAAAGAATCTTTTACCTAGTGTGAAGAACATTTTAAAAATCTACAAAAACCTTTTTGCATTATAAAGAATTAGGGATGCACGATATATCGGCCACCATATCGGTATCGGCCGATATATGTTCATTTTTAATGTTATCGTTCATCGGCCTGGTAAGAAAATGTGGCCGATATATTAAAGCCGATAAATAATGTATTATTGCCTTCAGCTGAGACACTTGTTGAGCCCTGTTTATGTTTTTGAATTTCTTGAAATATGATTGAAATCTCTTCAAAAAGTGAAAATACGGTTCGTTGCAACATGTGCAGCGCAAATCTGTCATATCGGCTACATAACAATATAATATGAACATCATTATAATTGTGCGTATGGGACATGGGTTTAATTGTGAGACTTTTGTTTTTGTAATCAGGCTCTCAAAATTATAAAAAAAATTGGATTTAAATTTATCGGCCGATATATCGGTTTATCGGCTTTCAAATATAAAGAATTATCGGTTATCGGTATCGGCCAAAATTTTCATATCGGTGCATCCCTATAAAGAATATTTGCAATGGTAAGGTTCTATGGATGTTAAAGGTTCTTCATGGAATCACTGATGGCAATAAAGAACATTTATTTTTAAAAGGGACATTTTAAAAGGGCCTTGATCTTGCTCATTTGCTCATTACTCTGGATACTTCAGAAGGATACCAGCATCAGGAACAAGTGAATGGTTTATTTTTAATGCCGTCATACATCACGTCAGAGGATTAAATGTTTGTTCGGAGAATTTGACTGCAGATTGTTTTGTATAGGAGGCACTGTGTAATGGAGAGTTCACAAAGAAACTTGCAAAATGAAGCAGTCCGCTGTATTGGATATGACAGCCGCTTCATCACATACTATAAGCAAACAATTTCATAATGATTTGTCTCTTTTATTTGGACAATGCTTTCAAAAACACTCACGTCCAATAGCGAGTGGGAGTTGATACTGTTTCCTATGCAATGACGTTAGGGAATCATAGCAGTGGGCGTTTAACTTTTTAATAATTTATTATAATATTATTATGATATAAAATGTATTATAATTATGACAAAGTGGTCAAATTTACAAAATATATTTACAAAAAAGTATTTGATTGGCTATTTTGCACCAATCACTGATCATTACAGCATTTGTAATGATGCTAAAGAGGAAGTGCAACTGGAAAAATAGTAGTTCCGAACAGTTCCCCGTCTGCTATAGGCAGAATGAATAAGAAAAACGAATACTCTTGAGATGTGGCACCTCTTTAAGATGGTTTCCTCAGAACATCTCCGACCCTCCGCCGCTCCGCAGGCCGTGGCTCAACACGGTGACTGATACACATGAGGAGCGAGTCGCATGTCCTCTCCTTATCCTCAATCACCGACAGCAGCCGGCTGAACTCCCACAGCTGCAGGAAACAGCACGTCAATAAGCGCTAGGCAAATACACACAAAATCTACCTAATCTAACAACAGGGCTCTGTATGACTGTGGAATCATCAACGTCTAGACGGTCGATACATGCAAATGTCAGAGCAAAAATAGCATTTGTGGTAAAATACTTTCCTAAAAGAGGATCGAAAGTTATCAGATCATAACACATATTAAACAACATCCCGTTCACAAAGAGAGTAGATCATTTAAAAACAAGTACAGAACTATATAAACAACTAGATTTGCAGTTTTCCTGCTTATGATTAGTTATTATGATTGCTAAGGTGTTTTTAAAGATTTTAAATAAATTCTGCTCTTTTGTATTTCCTATTCATTAAAGCATCACGGTTTCCACAACTATACTAATCAGCAAAACTGTTTTTAACATTGATAAGAAATGTTTCAGAAAATCAGCATTTTAAAATGATTTCTGAAGGATCACGTGACACTGAGAACTGTGATGAGGCTGAAAATTCAGCTTTGCACCACAGAAATAAATTATATTTAGAAATATATTAAAATAGAAAACAGTTACTTTGAATTGCAAACTTTTAATTTGTTTTAATCAAATAAATGCTGGTGAGCTTAAAGGAGTAGTTGACTTTAAAAAAAAAAGCTTTTGCTGATAATTCACTTACCTCATGTTATTCAAGATATCCATGTCATTCTTTCTTCAGTCAAAAAGAAATTAAGAGTTTTTGATGAAAACATTCCAGGATTTTTCTCCATATAATGGACTTCAATGGGAACCAAACGGTTCAAGGTCCAAAAGACACTTTCAGTGCAAACTGCAAACTGTTCAAATGGCTTGTAAACAATTTTAGATAATTGAATAAGGGTCTTATCAAGCGAAACGATTCGCTCATTTAAAAAAAAAGTTTTATAAGCTAAAATGCTTGCCTAGCTCTGTTCTGTGATGCGCGTTAATGACTCTCCAACTCGTCATCAAAATGAACAAATCTTTTTTTAGTCAATTAGTTCATTTCATTCGTTGAATGAACCAAATGACCTGAAAAAAGACTTGTTCATTTTGATAAACGAGTTCGAACAGGAGAGTCACAAGCACGCATCACAGAACAGAGCAAGGCGACCATTTGAGCTTATAAAACTTAAACTTTGTTATTTATTTATTAAATGAGCGATCGTTTCGCTAGATAAGACCCTTATTCATCGTCTGAAATCGTTTAAAGCCCTTTGAACAGTTTGCACTGAAACTGTCTTTTAGACCTTGAACCGTTTGGTTCCCATTGAAGTCCATTATATGGAGAAAAATCCTGGAATGTTTTCATCAAAAACCTTAATTTCTTTTCGACTGAAGAAAGAATGATGACATGGATATCTTGGATGACATAAATTAAATTATCAGCAAAAGTTTTTTTTTTAAAAGTGAAAACATAAAAACGACTTCTGTGTGGTAGTGTGCGTTCCAAATATAATTCTGTTTTTAGATGGCTGGTTCAAATCCCTAACCATAAGTACCATGGGGGCGGCAGTGGCTCATGTAAGTGGTCTACAAACCGGAAGGTTGGTGGTTCAATCCCCGGTTCCACCTGACCAAGTGTCGAGGTGTCCATGAGCAAGACACCTAACCCCAGATGCTCCCGACGAGCTGGATGGCGTTGTATGGCTCACACCGCCGTCGGTGTGTGAATGGGTGAATGTGAGGCAAAATGGTGGCCATTGGGTCTGTGAAAGTGCTATATAAATGCAGTCCAAGTAACCATAAGTTTATGCAAAAGCGATGATAGCCTAGTTTCAGAATGGCCCAATCGAGATCTTTCAGAGTTCACTGATGTGCTAAACAAAGTAAGACAAGTTCACAGGGGGCAGAAAGTTCATACGGTGCTGATTCGTTTGGTTTAGACTGGCTGATCAGCTCCAGTGATCAAATTAGGCTGGCTTTACATCTAGAATTTGCTTGTCCTCACAAGACCCGCTCACAAATACTAATTATAATGGCCTGGCCTCTAACCTTCGAAACCAGCATGAAGCTGCTGAACCTTTAGTGCCTGACTGTCATTAACCTCTGACCCCAAACATCACCCCTGTGACCTAAAAGGGATTCTGGAGGACGTAAAGTCTCTCCTTTCCTTGTCTCATGACTAGACGTACTCACTCAGATTTAACTAAGTGTGTGTGAGTTGTGAGAGTCGGGTTAATGGGTTCGTGACCATCCATCATGGTCTCTGTGGAACAGTTCTCCTCTTTCCGACAAACCGCGCTGCCAGGAACTCTCCCATCTTACCAGCCGAATGCTCTGAATGAAGAACAGAAGAGTTTTTACTGTATCACAAAATATGCTGTAACACTATTATTATTTATAGGCAATATAACAATTACTTTCATAAAAAATCTTTAACCCTCAAACCGTATTCACTTTATAGCCCTTAATCCTGTAATTGTGGAGAAATGTGGGCACAGAGGAGTCAAGTGTGATCCTAATTTTTATATATTATAAATGTTATATCACTGTCTTCGATAAAGTTTTGTCTATCCATTTATGGTGTTTTTTTATTTTGGGGGTATTTTTGAATTTATTTACTTTAAAAAGAACCATATTTCCTATGTAAATTATTTCTATGTAAATTAATTACTATGTAGTTTTATTATTATTTTTTTTAACTACATTAAAATATCATTCCAATAAGTTCTTAGAGCTAAAACCTAAAGATGAACTGACTTTGCGGTCACCTGACGTCTTATTTTGGCTTTATTTTTCCCATTCATTTCTATGTGTGCCCATTTTTTACCCAAATACAAGATTAAGGAGGGGTTTTTTTTCACCCACTTAACATTGTAGAATTGAGTCAAAAAAAATTGTGTGTGTTCAAACTTAGGAAAAGTAGCCAAGTTTTGTACTACTCAGATCAAGGGAAGAATTTTTTAAAAATAAATCAAAACTATTTTGCCCACATTCATCCAGAATACGGTTTTAGGGTTACATTGTGATTTACACAAACCATTTTTAATTTTTTTTAAGAAACAAAAACAGAAATATTGTTAAATATTATCACAATTTAAAATTGTAAAAAGTTTTCAATTTAATATATTTAAAAATGTGATTTATTCCTGTGATGGCAAATCAGAATGTTTTAGCATTACTCTAGTCTTCAGTATCACATGATCCTTTCGAAAGCTAAAAAAAAAAAAATTAATTATTATTATCATTCAGTATTAGAAACATACTTTTCAGGATTCATTGATTAATAAAAATAATAGAATTTATTAATATATTTATGTTATTATTATAATTTATTTATTATATAACTTTTGTATCATTGTAAATATATTTACTGTCACTTTTGATAAATTAAGCAAATGTTTTTGCATTCCAGTAATCATATTTAGAAGAACAATTACATTAATTATCATTAAAATAATGCCGTAATTGAAAAAAAATGTATGTATGTATATATGAAGAGTTAAGATGCAAAAGCCTCTAAATGCCATTTGAAATTTTCTTCTAAAATGATCATTTTTATCAAGCTTGTATATTTAAGTTCAGTAATTTCACTTAAATGGCAATGAAGATTACCTATTAATTGTCATTTAAGTGCAATTACTGAACTTAAATATACAAGCTTGATAAAAATGGTCATTTTAGAAGAAAATTTCAAATAGCATTTAGAGGCTTTTGCATCTGAACTCTTCATATATATATCATTAAATAATGCCATAATACAAAAATTATATATATATATATATATATATATATATATATATATATATATATATATATATATATATATATATATATATATATCAAGTTGGTCCTAAAATAGGCTTTATCTTCTGTAACAATATCATTTCTTTATCTTCTGTAATAATGCGCTTTATGTATAATATATAATAGGCCATAGAATATCTTATTCCTTTCTTTTGATTTGTCAAATAAAGAGTCTATGTTTGTAACCCGATATTTCCCATGTGCAATGTGAGCTGCCATGTGTTTTCAATTTTCCTTTTCAGACACAGAGCGTAGCTTTGGGCAACATCGGAGAGAAATCCATCTGTGGTTCTCACCGAGAGTTTTATTGGGTATCCTGTCCACGTTCAGGATGAAGTCATCCTTGAAGATGATGTATCCAACGATGGAGAAGAGGTAGACCAGGATGAGAGCCAGGACGGCGGTCAGAACGATCGAGCGGCCGTTCCTGGTCACGCTCTTGATGACGTTTAACAGCGTCTCCTCTCTGTAGATCAGGTCAAAGAGCTGGACAGAGAGTAAGATGAGAGCTTGTGTGTGTGTGTGTGTACAGTATACTCGTCGGTGAAAGTGTCAGAGTTAGATATGTGAAAGACAGATAAGTTGTGTCTGGTGGAGTTTACTCACAAGCAAGCTGTAGAAGAACACATGAACAAAAGCTCCAAGGCTGCATATAATGAGGTACAGTAGATGATACAGGAACTCCACGTCCATGATCATGGCTTTGTATCCTCTTGTGAACGTCCCACGATTTCCCACGAAACTCATTAGAAAAATCACTTTATTGCACACCTGAAAAGATTGAGAGATTTTAAATCACAGGTCTAAACAGAATATTGGCTTATATGTAATGAGGTGAGGTAAAATTTAGCAAAGAGAACATTTATCTGTAGCGTATCATTACGGATTTACCACCAATTGAAGCGCCACCGCAAATTACAGTGTGAAGTGATTGCATCAATCTTTTAAATGTGCATATTATGACATGTTTCCATGCACTTATTACAAAGCCTTACTTATTTAAACAAAGCCACTGATTGATTTCTCATGGCATTTAGCTAATGATTTTGCTAATACAAACAAGTGGAAATTGTTGCTAAATGGTGTACGTCTGAGTACACACACAAGTTTACTGGCTCATATTGCATTTTGTAGGATATATATATATATACACTACCATTATTGTTTGGTGTCAGTAAGATTTGTTTTGTTTTTTAAGAGAAATAAGTACTTTTATTCAGCAAAGATGCAATAAATTGATTTAAAGTGAAACTTGACATTACTAAGACAACACAACCTGTCATAAACATGCCATAGCAGATTAATTATCAAACTTAAGAAACCTACTAGCTTTATTGGTTAACATTACATTAAACTATCAGGTGGTAGGTTTTGACATTGGCTGTCATGAAGCCATTATAACTTTTAATGACTTAATATTTAAAGTCTTGTGTTACTTTACTCAAAAAATGTAATTGTCATCATGAATTCAACCTCATAACATTCCAAACCTCACATGACTTCCTTTTATCCATGGAGCACAACAGGAAATGTTATAAATATACGCTTTCAGGAATACAATCAAAACAAAAGAAAGTCTTATGGGTTTGGTACGACATGACCCTTTTAATTTTTGGGTGAACTTTTAATGTAGCCCTCAATCAGGTCATGGGGTATATACGAACCCCAATCGACTTTTACTTAATAAAAAAAAGGTTCCCTTCATCTCAGTGGAATAAGATTTTGTGACTTTTCATACATTATCTATCTATGCACAAAAAACTGGGCTTGATTCAGATGTTCTGAAGGTATGTAAAAAAATGTTTACACTTCCAGTCTTCAGGGTCAATTATGAACCCGCATTGAAATGAATGGGAAATGTGAAAAAAAAAACGAAATATATTTTCTTCATGTGTCAAAAAATAAAAATCTGGCATAAATCTGAAACTTTTTAGACAGAAATGAAGGTCTAGTACTAGAGCATAAATGCAATGCATCATAAAAAATTACATTTGATATGCAAGCTAATGGTGTAGTTGAGGAATTGTGTGGTATATGGGTACAAAAGTACATTATATCTCCAAAAACACAGCATTAATGTATAGATGAGAAGTAAACAAAACATGATATATTATTTGTATGATTAAAAATGTATTTACAATCAATTGTTGGGGTCGTATAGACTCCGAAGCCCAGAAGTGTAAACAGGAAACGAAGACCATTTGAAGGTTAATTTTAAGGTAATTTAAAATTGATAGTTGGTTTTGATGACCAAGTGTGCACACTATTAGGGGAACGTGAAGTTATTGTGTGAGCCAAGTCCATTTTAACACCAGACTGTGAAAGCCGTGTGGAATCCCCCAGTGACGCACGACACACCTCGGTGCAAAACACACCGAGCTGCCCTCTAACAACATCACGACCCGAGGACCTTTGCCAGAAGACCGGCGCTCACTCACATTGAAGGCCCCGAGAAGGAACAGGGTGGGCTCCAGGCCGACGGAAAAGATGAGGCGTAATATGGTGGAAGCGATGAGCGCCCGAATCCCGTGAGGCTGGGGCAGAACAATAACTATGGCCAGTGAAACCAACATCGCTGCCCACAGCAGTGCAGAGAGGTGTGGCTCCAGAGTGCCTGAGGAGAAAGAGGTAAACATGTTTTAGTGCCATCAATCAAGCTCTGGGATAAAAATACCACAGAAGTGACATGTTATCATGCCATCTGTCACGGTTACAGCGTCACCAGTGCTACGGTGTTCACAGAGACTCAACTTAGATTTTGATCAGCGATCCAGTGAGTTTCTGGGAACTGTGTCATTTTTTAACCTTCTTGATCTGATCTAATTTTGTCATCTTTTACTCACTTTCTTCCCTGGAAAAGAAAGAAGTGAGGACTTGTGCAGCTGAGCTCTAATTTAATTAAAGGGGGGGTTGACTGCTTTTTTTTCTTTGCATGAATGTATTTAAGGGGTGCAATATAACATGTATTCGTTGTTTTTCTTTTTTTTTAAGTATTATTTTTCATAAACTTCACCTTTATCGACAGCCACGCTCTCCCTGAACGAGCGGTTCACTTCCTGATTCTATGAAAACACTCCCTCAGAAACACGTGGCGGGCTCAGATTGGTTAGTTTGGCCCGGTGTGTTGTGATTGGCTAAACTGTCGCTCACGCTGTCCGGAAGATTAATGCCCATTACCTTTACGGGCACGTCATGAGCTCCGGTCCAGATGTAAATATGTGTCAAACTGCAGTATCAGTTTCAGGCATAATCAGACCGAGAAAGCCGCGACTGAAGAGAGTCAAGCAGAACCTCACCACACACTGCTCTTACTAAACGTTTCTGAATGATAATTTGCTAAATTTTTTTACTTTATACACGTTTGTTTTACACAATAGCATCTGACTGGCAACAATAGCAACTGACTGGCTACTAATGTGATACTCAAACAGCGTTGGCATGTTTACGTTCTTGATCAAATCGAAAATAATGTCATAAAGCATATATACATGAAAAATACGTTTAAAACATTAGTACTTATAGAAAATTCAGGTCCGTAACGTTTGTACGCGTTTGTCGTAGACACAAAATAGCATAGGCTAACTATTAGTGGCTATAAAGCAAGCGCTGGCATTTGAAAAAAATAAAACACAAGGCTGCATCTGGAATTATACATGCAAATACATTTAAAATGATGAAGTCTTAGCCTACTTACAGGTTGTGGCCCAACAACTGCTGCCTCTGGTTTTAAAGTCAGAATTGCTTCATGTTTTAGTAACAGTTTCTTGTTGAATCCGGTGTTGAACTCGCTAGATTACGATCGTCATTTTCAGGAACATAATCAAACATAAATTGTATCCATTGTTGGGGAAGAATAGAGTCCATGGGAAGCCCGAACACAGAAGACCTGACAGCTGAGTTAACAACACATTTTGATCGAGTTCAACGTGCCTCAGAAATATGTGCATTGCGCATGCAATTTTCTGCATATTCTGAGGGAGTGGTTGATGCAAATGTGTAGGTTGGTGACGTACCATAACCCAGCTGTAGTCCCAATCAAGTCGTTTTTGTAGGCAATTATACTTCCTGATATTTAAAAGACGATATCTCTGCTTACACTACAACTTTGCAGATACTGTTCATGCACCAACAGCAACATTACACACTATTTAAAATGAAATCACAGTCAACCCCCCCTTTAAAGATTTCATAAAACTTTGATCTGTTTCTGATTTAGAATATCAATTCTTTGTGCTTTGTTTCCATTTTAGGAACTTTACAGCTCACTCACTTTCATTATGTGTGTGGAAAATGGGAGTCAAGACATTCAGCAAAACTTCTCTTTTCGTGCTCCACAGAATTAAGCCATGGGTTTGAGGGGGGAAACAGGACTTTCACTAACTCCATTTAATAATAAAAATACTTTACCTATGAGAAATAAGAGAAGTGCAGATGATACGGTAAGATTACTTTCATTGTCATTACCCATGACTGTTGTGTATCTGAAACTGCAATTCGGTATGGTAGATCTACAGTAAATGGGATTCCCAAAAGTACTTGCAGTTTCACCTGCTGAACATGTTCAGGCACATTCTAGTCCTCAGGGGAAAGATGCTTTGAAAAAAAAATAGAAAAAAGTTACATAACCAAGAAAGAGTGACACATTTGAATATGTTAAGGTTCGATGAAGCTGTCATGAGCCACGCTGGCATCGATTTTAATCCTCGTCTAAGTCCTGTTCTAGGCAAACGGCATTAAACATACAGTAACAGCAAGGTCTTATGTGGGAATATTTTAGTGGGATTGCTAAACGGGTGTGTGCGTGTGTGTGTGTATGCAGAGAAGAAAAATGAGGTCAGTCGGATTTGCAGGATCTTCACAGAGGCAATCGTTCCAGCTCGCTCGCTCTCCCGCCTGTGAGTAGACCACATGACAGGTGCTTGTTACATAACACGGCGTGCTAAAAATACCACGACTGAAAGATGCATGAGCGTCGGGAACCGAGCAAGGACGGGCTCTCGGCCGAGCCGAGCTGGGGTTTGGACCGAAAAGACTGCAAATCCGTCCAGGAAATCTGCAGAAGCGAGACCAGAGTGATTCAACGGATGGACGTCAAAGGCTCCGTTCCATTCATTTACATAAACACACACACTACGCAAAAAATCCAAGATTCTAAATCTAACTTAAACCTAGAAATTAATTTTAGGGTTTAAAAAATGCAAAAGAAAGAAACAAGTTCAAATGAACAGGAAGTCTTTTAAGGTTCTGCACTATTTTGAGGTCACTAATCAAATAGGTAAATCTTTGGCTTTGATCATGTGACCTCCCTGCACAGGTTTTCTTCCAATGATGTTTGGAAATGATAAATATATGCTGGAAAAAGTGATCATCAGGCTTTGAACATGTCAGCTTTAAAAGCTAAATATAATTCACACCACACACAGCGAACTTTTGAACCCAAATGCAACCGAAAATGAGAAAGAATGATGCTATGCATGGAAGATTATTATGACCCATACTTAGATATACAAATAGATTTGTAATGTGCATGTACCCTATCTAAACTTGACCAGGAAGTGGTTATATTCAGCCCTTTCCCTCTAAAGCCCTAGATATCCCACAGCTGTACCAGTTATGCTATACACTCCTGTGCATTTAGGGTTGCACACACACTGACCTACTTTCTCGAGCCCTGTCTGAATGGCTACATTCTCCCAGACAGGGTAGGAGGAGGAGGAACTGGGAAGCGCTCCTGTGCTGCTGTTACACACACTCAGGAATTCTGTAGGGCCTCTCGCTTGACTTTTACTGTAATACTGTAAATGGGACCTACTGAACTCTGCCGAAGGGATTTAATAATCCGCTTTAGAGGTGTCGATTGTCCTAGAACGTGCTTCTAAATATATGTCTGATTATGAGGAAAAAAAACTGAAGAAACAACCAATAAAACAAACATAATATACAGTTTTATGAAGGAGGGTTACGGACTATTAAGAATTCACTGTGAATTGAAGAATTAAAACGTTTTGATTAGTTAGACTGTATATATTCAAATTAAAACAAAAGCGAGCTATGCATATTTCTTCAAAGTGCAAGATATACTAATTATAATAATTATAATGATATTTTCAATAATTATTTACAATTTAAATAAATATATTATTATTTATTTATAAATAAATAAATAAAATGCATCAAAATAAAGAGATGAAGTAGAATATTAAGTAGGGTTTATGCATGTTTATGTCATTAAGTGATGTTTGCTCAATAATGACATTTTGAATGCAAATATGACATTGTTTAAGATGTCTTTGTTATGACATCTTGAGATAAACCATAACATCATAACCTGTCAGTGTCTTTGTCATGACAACTTGACATAAAATTAAGTTAAACTGTCATGTGGTTGGCTTTGACATTGGCTGTCATGAGGCCATTATAACTGTGTCATGAATATTTTTCATGACCACGTCAACTACAGTGGTACTAATTGAATTTGTCATTAAAAAGTTATAATGGCTTCATGACAGCCAATGTCAAAACCAACCACCTGACAGTTTAATGTAATGTTAACCAATAAAGCGAGGTGGTTTCTTAAGTTTGATAATTAATCTGCTATGTCATGTTTATGACAGGTTGTGTTGTCTTAGTAATGTCAAGTTGTCATGACAAAGACACTGACAGGTTATGATGTATTGTTTATGACAACTTGACATAAACAAATACATCTTAAACAATGTCATATTTGCATTAAAAATGTCATAATTGAGCGAATGACACTTAATGACAGTTGTCACAAACATGCATAAAACTTCCTTCATATTCATAACATATGTCATGTTACTCTTATGCACACACCCCTTCAAGTAAAGTGTTACCAAAAAAGTAAAATGAGCATATAAAAGTGGAGAAAGTTCTCTTTTTAGAACATCATGGCCTTGACTTAATTACAGTTATCATTGCCAGCGGCACATGCAACAGTAAAACTAATGGAAAAACACCAGGTAGGCATTCAAACAGAATATGAGGTATTGAAGAAAATTAACTACTTAAATAATTCTTTGTTAAATATCAAACTTCCGGCCAATTACAAACATTTAGTCAGTTTCCTCATTGTTTTACAACCATGTTTATTGCACAAGGACAATGAATCAAATTCACCTTTGTTCTCCATAATATTTTATGGTTTGCATTTTAACTCGTGACCTATATTGAATCTGGGCCAGGGACGTAAATTTTCTGACTCCCGGAGAAGCCTTTTGTTTACAAGAGTTTTCAATTAATGTCCCAAACGCTTATGTACGATTTGAGAAAGGGAAAGGCCCAAAACAAAAGCCCCTTCGGAGCCTGACCCCAGCCTTAACAATGAAGAGTTTATGCCAGTTACAATGTGGCACTTATGCCAGTCACAATGACTGGACAATCAATGCTCAACAACATAAGAGAGAGAGAGAGAAACAGAAAGGCGTAATAAAAATTAGGTTTCCCTATCAGTGACATTTGAATCTAGGATGATATCCGATCACAAACTTAAACACATGCAGCTTGAGCTGAAGATGTGATGTAAGAATGAAGTGAGTGCCAAGGCTTTGGCTTTATCTGGGTCTCTGTTTTCAGGGTCAAATCTCAGCTCTGACATAAACAGGTGTCATATTTCTCTGACATGTATACACAAACACTTTTGATCAAGAGTAGCAGAGAGGAGAAAGACACATAGCCTTGACTAAAGCTTATGAGATTAGGGACATAGTGTAAAGTGTTTAGGGAGAGGGAGTCAGGTGACATGTTACATAAGTGATCTCGGATAACAGGGCAAAATCAATAACCGGGTTAAGCACAAAGTTATGTCCATCATTACGTTACCCCTTAAAGCACACCCGCTTTTGGATCATAAATGATTTCAAGAGGCTGTGAAAGGTAGAAATGCATTTTACTTTTAGTTAAAAAAATATTGGTGAAATGCATTATTAAATGTGTTATATATAGTACTTAAAATATGAATTTATTCTTATTATTTTATTCAAATTGTATAGGTAATAATTGATGACAGGCCATTTCATTTTTTTTAAATAATGCATACGAAGTCGAGTTACATCTTGGGTGTGCATTATTATTTCAATAATTCAACAGCTCGAAGTCATTTCCACGGTTGCCACAGCTCAAAACATGTTTTTTAAAAACGTTCTTGTGTGTAGAATCTACAGTCTCTCTAATTTTAATTTTAAGAAATTAAAATCGTTATGTATATTAAAGGAAAACAACAAAGTAAATATACTTGTGCCTCACCTCCATCGGACTCCTTCCAGTGGATAGAAGAATGCTACCAACAGGTTCATGAGGACAGCAAGGTTAAAGGAGATGCTGCTCCAAAAGGACATGTTACGGGAACACCAGTACAGGCATAGGCTGAGCTGGGGGAGGCAGCCAGTCAAAAAATGTTATTTCAAATGTACATGTACACCAACACAACACAACAAAATTTGCATCATTCTCATCCAAAATGCTTTTTCGGATGCTGTCACGAAACTAAAATGGTCTAATACTAAACCCCTGATGCACACCATGTCAGATCTTCACATACATGGTTCAGCCACAAACATAAACTGAAAGATTTAATTTGGAACCATTTGTTGGTATACAAACAAGCCAAATGTGTAAGTTATGTGCCCCTAGTGGAAGTCAACTGAATTGCAAAGTGTTTGAGCATTGACACAACAACGAGTCAACCAATTGTATGATATTGAAGTGGGATTACATGTTCGCCTGAACAATGGAAGATAGGGTATATGTTTGAACCAAATTAGTTTTGCAATTCTGTTTGGATTCAATAGTATGCCATAAATTACACATTACACCTTTAAAACCAACTTTTCCCACTATATACATAAACATTAAATAGACTTAAAATCTCAAGTTATAGGGTTATTCCTATAATAAAGTTATTCTTGCTCATCTTTTTTCAACCATCAAAGGTTGACTGCATTGTCATTTTCCCACCTTCTACTAAACAACTTGAGGACAGCTGTGTGTTAGTTTTCATTGCGCTCTGAAGGTTCTCAAGCTAAAATGTAATCCAGCTGACCCTGTGAATTCCCAATTATATCCAATCAGGACAACGTCCAATTGCACTAACATTGGTAAGTCTAGTATTCCTTTGAAAATATTGTGTTTTTCTCTGTTAAAGAATGCCATTCCAAACATAACAAAACACATATTGAATGAAGTTATGGGCTGTTTGTCAGTTTTGGAGACATGCAATTTCACCAACCACACCTCAAATTGAAGTCAAAAACCATAGAAAGAAGACCAAAGGGTTCAAAGGGTTTCTTGAGTGCGGCCAAACCATGTACGAGAGTATGCTGACCTCAACCACCACCTTTGTTTTGACCCATGACTCTCTAAAGAGTCAAGCTGGAGGATTTAGTGTCTGAGCTATGGCTATTTTGACAGGGGTTTTTTGTCTGAAAAGAGGAACTGGAGGAGGGGACTTTCACACAGAGGTCGCCACACTCATGACTTGGGGTTTTGGCAATGGAACATTGCTTCTACTTTGATTCAGCCTGATAAAAAAGTCAGAGACGTGCATTACTAACTAACACGGAATTCACACCCTCCTTTTAATTAGCAACTCAAGGCCTGAAGACGATCTAGAACTGTGGCCAAATGTCCCATGCATGTGAGCCACGAAAAGAAAATCCGTCCCCTCCGTCTGTCGATCTGCTTTTTGTCAGTTCAGATCCTTATCTTGCATATTTTATCTTGACATTGTGGTTTACCTCATGCTCTTCCTGTCAGAGATCGTCTATCCTTTTTTTAAAAACCCATTTCCAACCAATCCCTGCCTCACCTTTCCAAACCCTTTTCCACATTAATTCAATTTTGAAATTTGATCATGGGTAATTAAATTATTCTTTATATATACATATATATATATATATATATATGTTTCATACCATTTCTTTTAAAATTTTAATTCAGAGTGACCTTTTCCCAGCCCAGCCTCTGAGGTTTCTGGTTGAAGACTAGCAGGTTTTAGGGGCTGGTGCAGATCCAACCGAAAATGGCTCCAGATTGAGCACCTCCCTTTTGGTGAAAAATGGGATTTAGAGTTCCTTGTTCCCATCATCTGTTTATTTGATACCTCACTCAGCTTATTTCCGTAATCAGCTTTTGTGATGTAAGCTGGCAATGTGTGTTTATTTGGGATTTATTCATACTTCTCTCCCGAGTCGTCTTCCTCCCTTGTTTCTCAAACCTTAAAGGAGTAGTTCACTTTTAAAAAGCTTTTGCTGATAATTTACTCACCCCTATGTCAGCCAAGATGTCCATGTCTTTCTTCCTTCAGTCGAAAAGAAATGAAGGTTTTTGATGAAAACATTCCAGGATTTTTCTCCATATAATGGACTTTACTGGGAACCAAACGGTTCAAGGTCCAAAAGACAGTTTCAGTGCAAACTGCAAACTGTTCAATGGGCTTTAAACGATTCCAGACGATGAATAAGGGCCTTATCAAGCGAAACGATCGCTCATTTAAAAAAAAAACAAAGTTTAAGTTTTATAAGCTCAAATGGTCGCCTTGCTCTGTAGTGTGATGCACGTTCGTGACTCTCCTGTTACGAACTCGTTCATCGAAATGAACGAATATTATCCCGAGTCAATTTGTTCATTTCGTTCGTTGAATGAACCAAATTACACCAAAAAAGATTTGTTCATTTTGATAAACTTTTTTTTTAAATATTTTCGAACTGAAAAAAGAATGACATGGATATCTTGGATGACATGGGGGAGGGGGTAAATTGTCAGCAAAAGTTTTTTAAAAGTGAACTACTCCTTTAACGCACAAACATATAGATCTAAAACTTAGTTCAACATTATTTTTAGTTACAGATCTTATCTTGTCTAACTTAAAGTTAAAGTTTACACCCCCTCCCCACCGCCCTGGCTTGAGGGGGTCAGGGTGAGGTATGAATCCCGGCACCAGTGCACAAAAGCGGCCGCACTGCATGGAGAGAGCCCTGATGGGTCCCTGGAGGCTCTGGGAGTGGAGAGGGTGTGTAAAGGAGCTTACTAGATAATAGAGGAAGGGAGTGGGCACGCACAAGGCACGGAGTTTGCGTCACCAGTGGCCTCTTGAGTACCTCGCAGCTTCTTCTGCCAGTTCATCTCATTGAAGAGATCTTCAGAGCGCAAGAAGAAGTCGTTGATCTTGCTGCCCTGCTCGTCGCGCTCCGTGGTGTAATAGACGCGAGCTTGGACTCCTGGGTTAGGAATTCGCATATGTTGGGGACGGGAAATACGAATCTGCTCCATTGTGCGATCCAGACGGACGATCTGTAAGTAGAAAGACTGAGCATCACGTGGGATACATATGCAATTCCAATTTGGTGGACATGGTTTTAACTTACAAATAGATAAAATGTCGATTTGGGTTTTTTTGTCGTCTCTAAAGGTATGATCACATTAGCAAATTTTCAGCTAAATTTCACAGACAAAGGCTCAATCCCAATTCACCCCTTGGCCCTACCCCTCCGTTTTGCGCATTCATGTCTAAGGGTAGGGAGTCCAGATTCTTGTTGAGATACGAGAGTTAGGGTGAAGGGCTACATAGCCCTCGAAACGAAGATTTCTCAGATGCGCGCTCCAAACGGAGGGCTAAGAGAAAATTCACGGAATGCATCACAAATCACCGGCGTGATGGCTTCGCAACCGGTTAGACATTTAAATTTAGCGCCAGATGATTCCACCACACACTTTATTTACTCTTATAATAACACTATAGTCATTTAAATTAAGAAATGGTATAATAAATTACCTTTCCGATCAGAAAAGACATACTTACAGAGCCATCGCCAACGACTGATGACGTATCGGGTTTATGAAGGGTTGTTCCATTTCGTAGGGGAATATTTCAACCCCTTGGCCCTTGTAACTCTGTTTAAAGGGCCAAGGGGTACACTCGAAAACAAGGGGTAGGGCCAATTGGGGTGAATTGGGATTGAGCCATAAATAGTCCATTGTCAATAGTGTAGCTATGTATAAATCACCACTCATTCCAAAGTTACTTACAAACCAAGCAGCTTTCTATTGGTCAATGCAGCAAACTCGGAGTTCTCTAAAGGGACACGGTGATGAAAAAAAATATATTGGCAATACTTTTGCTTTCCCTCGCAAATGTTTTGCATTCCCCCATAAACCTTTGCTTTCGCTCGCAAAGAACACAAAAGTTTAGCGAACGAATGCAAAAGCTATTGTGAACACAAAGTTTCTCAGGGGGACGCAAGAAAAATGGCGAGAGAACGCAAAAGCATTGACTCCCCCCATTATGTCCCCTTAGGCCTTAGGGACTCTGTAGGAGTGAAATCTGTGAGGGGAAATATTTCTCCATAACATGCAACAACATTGGGATTCCTGTTGAAATGACTGGATTTCATCCGCAAAACTTTCCACCCGCAATTTTCACTGTATGAATGATAGTAATACTGATGCTTATGTACTCCAGTCTGAGAAACTATGAATGGTGGATCCATAATGGCCTCCATCGATGAACACAACTGACCTCAATTTGTGCTGTGTGTTTGGCATAGAACTCCAAGGCTTCATCTCCCTCCTCGTATGTCCCTCCTGGCTTCAGCATGGCCTGGAGTTCCTTGTTGTGTCTGGCGAGCTGTGGGTGTATGTGGAAAAGGGATGAGACTGTTTGTTTTCATTGAGACAGTGTATACATGTTGTAATGACCCGTCTAGCATTGTTGTTTTGCTCATAACACACTTTACCATCAACGAAAGGCCAACGCCTGTCTGAGAAATGCTGGTTGAAATTGAATAAAGCAAACCTGAACTAAGAACTACCCAATACATAGGTTTCTGTATATTAATGACATACCTAATCTATGAATGTTTTGGAATATGATGTCAAATGTATGATGCTGCATTGTTTCAATCCTTAATCCTATAATACACCTTTGCAATCATGCCATTCACACCTTAGGCAAACACGAAACAGTTTCCCAATCTAAAGTCTTTAGATCACGATAAATAAAACCCTATTTCCCAACTAGTCTGAGGCTTGCAAACTGTAGCTAGCATTTGTTAAAGGGATAGTTCACTTTGAAATTAGTTTTTGATATGTTTTAGCTTACCTCAAGGGCATCCAAGATGTAGGTGTCTTTTTTTCCACAGTATTTTCAATTTTGACATTTTTCAGTCAAACCGTTGTTGTCTATCAGTCATACACTGGAGGCTAAGGGGGTCCAGCAAAAAACAAACAATATTTATATCGTTTTTACCATGACAAAAATCTGACGGCACGGGCGCTTCGGTCTGTGCATGCGCTGGAAGTGATCGCTTGCGCGCCTACATCACTCTTTGTTTATACAGAGATTTCGGAAGTTTTACCTTTCACTAAACATATTTAGATATACGGGAAACCGCAATGGGAGACAGATTTCGGTTTATCTAAATATGTTTAGTAAAAGGTAAAACTTCCGAAATCTCCGCGTAAATATTGAGTGACGTCACATGCAAGCGATCACTTCCGGCGTAACATTGAACTGATTCAGTTCGGTTCAGTTGGACACTGCACAACAGATTCAGATCACTTGGGCGTCACTGTGATTACAAGAGGTAAAAACGATATAAATACTGTTTGTTTTCTCACAAAAAATGCTTGTTTGGTATCTTAGGCCATCAATGTGTACTTACATTTACGAGTCATTAAATCATGTTTAATTTGGACTTCTCTGAGCATGCTTTTTGGTGGACCCCCTTAGCCTCCAGTGTATGACTGATAGACAAGAACGGTTTGACTGAAAAATGTCAAAATTGAAAATACTGTGGAAACAAAGACATCTACATCTTGGATGCCCTTGAGGTAAGCTAAAACATAAAAAATAATTTCAAAGTGAACTATCCCTTTAACGTTTTTGCCTTACTTTGACTGTAAAAAACCTTGGTATATGATGCTACTCAGGTAGCTAGCTCAGAAACACGCGTATAATTTAACTCGCAATATTGTTTTCAAACTGTTGGCGCTCCATGATGGTAGTTGACTTGAATGAGAAAACGGACTGTAGAAGATGCGCTAATGCGCTTTATAGCGCCTCTTGTGGCAATGATGAGAATTGAGTTCCATTATAAAGTCTGTTGCACCACGAGACCATAAAAACCAGGCTTGACAACATGTTTTGGGTCATTTATTGTTATATTAATGCAATGTGAATGTGACTCTTTGGTTAAGTTTAATATGATTTTAATTCTGCAAATTAATTTTGTATAATAAACAATATATTAACAGCTACTTATTATCTAATCAATGTTTCTGTCTGCCACACTAATGCAATGTAAACTGTATTGTAAAAACCTTCTTTGGGGGATACTTTATAAATAATGTTATGCTATATGTATATTCCATTTTTACTTTACTTATTTGTGTGGAAACAATGTCTTTTTGTCATGCCAATAAAATTGCCACATTCTTACAATACCCCAATTATGAAAAACAACTTGAGGGTCAAAGCCCAGCAGTGAACAAATAAAGTCTGCTTAAAAACATGGCCAGTGTAGCCACCACAGAATCTGCTCCGCTGGTAAAACTAAATGGATAACTTGTTGCTGCAATTATGAATTGACCTTTTCTCTATGATTTGAGTAAAACGCCTCATCAAATGTACTTTTCATTCACAAACCACTGATTGTAAACAGTGTCATTTGGAGGGCCGGTGAAAAAGCTGCCCTGTTTCAAACATGGTTGCATAACTGATCCTCTGACGATGACCCAGATAATTACGTGAATACTAATAGGCAAACAATCTATACAGCTCAAGTGCACAGGGAGGGGAAGAGGGTGATATAATCCAGGCATCTGACTCAGTGACAGTGTGTGTAAAAGCTTGTTTGTTTGCGTCACCTGATGGGCCAGGATGTAGATGTTGTGACCCACATTTCGAGGAGAAGCGGCATGTTCTTCCTCACCATTTTCATCATCGTCGTTGTGTTCTACCTCAATTTCTCCCTGCATGTAGGCCTTTTTGATCACCTCTACCTGTATACCAACCAAACATTTAAATAATGTCAGTATGTGGTTTTAAGCGTGCTTAGAGTATGCAAAACAGAAAATCTTTCCACGAAACCATGAAAAAGATGTGTTTTCTATGCAAAGTGCCAACTTTACATTACCGATGCTAGCATGTGCATTCATTGTTTGCATTTACCAGTTCTTTAGGCCTCATGTTATACAAAATCCTCTCCGCGTTCTCACTGTCGTGGCGGCTTTCCATGATGGCCAGGAGCAGTTTTGAGGCGTTGTTCTGTAAAAAATGTAATTAAATTAAAAAGGCAATTATTTTTGACTTCATTGAAATCTACATTTCCCATAAAGATCACCTTGAGCTCCAGCACCAAGTCCATCCTCTTCTTGCCAAGAGGGTTGATGTCATTGAGGATGAGAGCGATGATGATGTCGATACCGTTGCACTCATGTGTGGCAATACAGTTCTGAACAAGGGAGAAACATTGTTAAATGTATCTATCTATTTTTACTAAAAAAAGATTCTTTTGCTCACCAAGCCTGCATTTATATTGATCAGAAATACACTAAAAACAGTAATATTGTGGAAAAAAAAATCTAATTTCTAATTTATTATATTTTAAAATGTAATTTATTTAAGTGATTAAAGTCTTCAGTGTCACATGATCCTTCAGAAATCATTCTAATAAACTGATTCACACCTCAAGAAACATTTCATATTATTATCAATGTTGAAAACAAATTCATATTTTTTTGTGGAAACTGTGATATACTTTTCTCCGGACTGAAAAGAAAGTTTAAACGAGCAGGAATTGAACATTTTTGGCAACCATGTAAAAGTCTTTACTGTCACTTTAGACCAAATAAATGTGTCTTCGCTGAATAAAATAATTTCTTTGAATGGTAGTGTATATATTAGGCACATCAATTCATGAAGGTCAATTACATTAGCTAATAAGTTACAGAAATGGTCAAAAAGGCTAAACGATCTAAACAAAAACCACACCAAGCACACCAGAGAACAAATAGTTACAGGAAGCACATTCCCATAAATTTAGTATGAAAATTAACCTGCAATTAACTGATTATGGCTCTGGAACATAGTGCTTCGGTGAAGTAGACTAATTATCCAATCATTACGGGACAAAAGCACTCTGTCAGCATGCAAGTACACTACACTTCCTCCTAGAAAAGTAGGACAATGACGATAATCAGATAATCATGGTCCTATGAAGTCAGAAAAGTTGCATAATGCCTATCCCAACACACAAAGAAAGATTTTGCCATTATTTGAGTCGACAATAGTAGGTATATACGTAGTGTAAGTGTGTCATAATCTTAAAGCAACAGTTCACCAAAAAAAAAATCATTCACTCTACTTGCATTGAGTTCATTATAGAAGAATCAGTCTGAATCTTTTCAATGAATCAGTCAATTTGGTCTGAATGATTTGTTCATGAATCAGAAAAGCACCAAAAACAAAAGTACAGTAGATTGTTGAAATGCTTGGCACCAATAGTCTCTACGATCTACTTACAATACTTTTGGAAAACACAACCCTGATTAAAGAGTTTCACTCACTGACTCGATCAGTGCATAATGACTTAAATTTCAGTTTCTTTTCACACATGTCATCTGCTTCAGAGGACTTGGAATAAAGTGCTCACATTTTAAAATTACAACAATTTTGGGTGAACGATTTCTTTAAGGTATAGAACAAAAAGAGTGTGTGGATGTGTCAGGTCCACCTGGTTTTCATGGCAAGGGCCCTGGCAGTATTCTGTCAGGCTCTCCACAGTCTGGTTTATGAGAGCGAACGTTCTTCTCATTAATATAGAGTCCCAGCAGCCCCAGGCCCCCTGTAGTGCTGCCGCATATACAATCCAGGAACTGCAGTGTCTCACACACCAAGTTGTAGTTGTTTTTGTTGTTCTGACAGCGAAGGAAGTTCTGGGGAACAAGCGGGAAAAACAGGATACGAGGAGCTTTTGTAAGTCATATTAGAGGTTGAGGAAGCACAGATACAGTTGATGCATAACTCATTGTATGATTTAGATTATATCAATTAACATAATTCTTAGGGACTTAGGTTACCATTCATATTTTTCTTTTCTTCAAGGACTTTTGAGAATATCACATCCAAGAGGGAAAATATAAACTTGTTTATGATGTAACCATCTGCAGGATGGGGTTATGTAAAAGGCTCAAGTTCAAAGCATTAGGTAAGCAAGGAAATGATTATTAAACAATTGACCAAATAGCATGTGAAAATAGCATGAAACACTTTGTTTATTTTTTTTTTTTACTTTTGTATTTTTTTTTCCAGTATTGAATTATATACTGTATCTAAATGTAATATATATATATATATATATATATATATATATATATATATATATATATATATATATATAATATTTATATAAATTATATATAATAATAAAAAAATAATTTATATATATATATATTTTATTTTTTATTTTTTTTTTATCTATATATAGGCCTATTTAAATATGTCATAATAAAAAATTCACATTCCTGTCTTACTGTGCACAATTCATAAGTGCATGTTATTTGACAGAAATAAAATGTTGTCTTTATAACCATTAACTGTAATATTTTGTAACCTTTTCATTCCATTCTGGCCACTTTTCCCAATATAATCAATAGCTGATGTAGAAAATCAAGTCCAATCCAATCTTCTTCTCAAATATTTTCTTTAAGAAATAGGCTACACCATGTTTATGGAAGTAAAATAGCTAGCAAAAACATTTCATATTGAGTTGAGTTGAATGAATATGATCTATTCTGATATCAATCATACATGTCCTTGAGAAATAGCCAGCAACAAAACTACAAGTAAAGTACAGTTAGCTATGCTATTTTTAATTTAGCAACAGATAGGAGCAGTACGCACATTACGTGTCTTTCCATTCCACAGCGCTACTTATCTATTGTTTTTCAATGCTAGATGGTGTCTTTCACAGCATCTTGCGGATGACATGACTCTTAAAACATGGCGCTCAAGTTAAAAGGATCTCAACTTTTAAAATATATTTCAAGACTTTGCATTTATTCATTCCTCTGAGCCGTTTGTTCAGTGTTAGATTAATGCACATTTTCTGGATATAATCTCTAATTGGGCAGCTGACCTGCAGTTCACGGTTGTGGTTTTCACAGAGCAGCTGCATGAGGCGCAGGATCGGCTGCATGATTGTTATGATCACGCTCATCTCGTTGTCATCCTGGTTCTTTTCAGTCGTGGTGACCTGCCCCTCCGCCACACTCAGATGCTCGTCCGCTTCCGCCTCTCTTCGGTAAGCAGTGATGGCCTTCTTAGTGGCCGTAGAGGCCTCGATGAGTTGCTCCGCACTTCCTCGGTTACTACAGCAACATCCTTGACTGAAAGTGAGAGAGAATTTTATTTTTTAGTATGCTTTTCCAGGTCTTGCAAGTATACATTGCATCATTATAAACACTTGTCTTGGCTCTGACCTTTCTTGCGCGTTTGGGCATCCTTGTCGTTGGCGTCCTCGTCTTTGCGCTTGCTGCCCAGATCACTGGTGTTCACCGTCACAGTTGCCTTGATCTCTTGCTGGGCCAGCTTCATCCGCTCGTAAAACACTTTAAAGAACTTCTCGGACTTATTGTCACCGGTCAGACGGCAGGAAAACGACCGCTGGAGGGACAGGTAGAAGAGTGAGGAAAAAAGCGAATTAGTACACTGTTAATGATGGTACAGAGAAGGTGGGAGAGAAGTGAAATGGGTCAAAAACATTTTTTATCATTATCCTTTTCTCTAACCACTAAAGCCCCTGATAAACTCACGGCGAAGTTCTTTTCCGTTCTTTGTTTATGGGTAAAACGTAGTTCGAAATATGGGACCCGCTATATTGTTAGCAAACATCCCACGCCGCCCACACTGCTGAGAGTGATGTTTAGATGAATGTGTAAAAATGTGCTGACACACAACAAAATAACCTAGGACTGGTTTCACACTGAAGCTAAGCAGGGTTGAGCCTGGTCAGTATCTGGATGGGAGACCTCCTGGGAATAGGTTGCTGCTGGAAGAGGTGTTAGTGAGGCCAGCAGGGGGCGCTCACCTGTGGTCTGTGTGGGTCCTAACGCCCAGTGTAGTGATGGGGACACTACTATATTGTAACAAGCACGTCCTTCAGGTGAGACATTGAACCGAGGTCCTGACTCCCCTTTCCAATTTTTACGCCGATTGGCATCCATCATTTTGGTGCATTACCGCCCCCCTCTGCTCCGGAGTGTGGGTCAGATAATAGATTACAATACTTCTTTGTCTATTCTCCTTCCTACACTTACATAATACTCAATCCCCCAAATAAACACTCACACACAAAACAAACTTTATTTATTGATTAAATAAAAAAGTCACCAATATTCTACTCAGTGTCACAATTACCGCACCTAATAACCCTTTTTTAATGTAATCTCCTGCACCCCAATCTGCCTCAACTTATTCTTCTTTACCAGCCTCTGAATTTCATATCTCTCACATCTGATAATTATGTGCTCCACTGACTCCTCTTTCTCGACATCCCTCACACAACCCTGTCTGGTGCTTCCCTATCATCGTTAGTGTTTTGTTCAGCGAAGAATTTTCACAAAATTAACCTCGTCATCACAGCCTGTTCTCTCCTATACCCACTTTCCCACCCTATCCTCTTTAACACTCCTCTGCATTTGGTATAAGTGTCTCCCTTTCTCCCCTCTATCCCACCTCTCTTGCCACCTTTTATTTATTTTCTCTCCATATTGTGCTTTTAAACTGCCAACATGTGCTGGGACCCACATAAATATAACCTGACATCCCATATGACTTAACCTTGTCCTGACTCTCTGTGATCAGTAAACATCCCAGGATGTCTTTCGAAAAAAAAAAAAGTAGGGGCGTAACTCTGGCATCCTGGCCAAATCAGCATTTATATCATCCTCATATATAATGTTTGTCTTCATCACATGTCTTCTCTCCACCAATAAGCTGGTGTGTGGTGGGCATTCTGGCATAATATGGCTGTCATCACATCATCCACGTGGATGCTGCACATTGGTGGTGGTTGAGGAGATACTTCAGGATTTAGCATTAAGCTTTGTATTAGTAGAAAACCTGTAGTATTTTCAAATTACCATGTTTTCCACCCTCATATCCCCCTGAGACGAGAGATTTATGTATTTTTTGTTCTGGAAAAAATCCTCTAATGATGCAAAAATCGCCCTTTTGCATCATCAGAGGATGCTTTGTCCAGAGGCTAAAGGATACAGTCAGCAGTAGGGTCTGTCCCGCATGTCCTGAACTCGCCCATCAGAGGGCGATCTCACTCACAGAATGAACACATAGTGTCGGACATCTTTTTTTGGAAGCTGAGTAGTAGGGGTTACCATTCTCTTTTTCCAGCATGTCCGGCCGTCAATGTCTGGGATTCAGCTTTTGCTTCCTGCAGTTCGCCATTCATTGTTTACATGCACAGCTTTTGTTTCAATCTAACTGAATTCATTCCGATTGGGTGAATCTGAATGTAGTGTTTACATGAACGCTAAAACAAGTGATTGGGTGATTTGCGGTTTAGCATTGCTAAGAAAATTCCCGTCTCCTCCGGTGAGAGATGCAGAGCCGGTGAGTCTCACAGGTGTCGTCATCTGGTAATGACGCCACTGGCCTTGCGCCGTCTCCGCGGCTCTCGCTCCGCTTACAGGTAAACATGATGAATGGCGATTTTGGGCGATCTCAGAACACATTTTTGTGCATACTCATCAATGAGACTTATTAGTAGCCTGAGACTGTTGTTTAACTACTGCGCTCTGTTACGGTAGGCGTGGCCTCCTCAGGGCAGCGAAGCAAGTGCATTCTGGGAGTTGTTGTCTTTCATCCACATAAGCCAAAAATACATTTTCTGGCTTTTCTCAGTCTAAAAAGCTCAAAATTCAAAAATATTTTCCCATCTTCTTCTACATAAATATACATTAATTTTTCCAGAGGTGAAGCATCCCGTTAAACATTTTATGATATAAATGCACACACACACTCTTATACAATCTTACACTCTTATTTTTCAAATGGTCAGGGGGATTTGATTTGTTCTGTACCAGTGCCTAAAGAGTTAAGTTAACACGGCGGCGCAGCCATGCTCCAAAGCAGAGTTCTCACGTCCCCCCACCCCCTCCACCCTGTTTACTGCCAGACTCACACCACTTCGGTTACATAACCCTCTCTGTGCGGCCCACACACACACACACACGCACGCGCAAACTCACAGCAATTAACACGGAAATAACCTGGAGTGCCTCCCTCAGCTCACCTGAATTTACACCATCTGTCTCCACATTGTCCCAAGAGCTACGAGGCTTGCACAGTCAACACGTTTGCACAAACAAGCGTGTGCTTTCCAAAGAAAACAATTCGAAAGGTTTCATTTTCTTCTGAACCCGAAAGGTTATGCCAAATTGAGATGTGTTTTAAAAATACAACATCACAATCTTTCAGTTCCTTTCTATGAATAAACACGGCCCGCTGGTTATCTAGTGTTTTTCCCTGGTATATCCTGAATCTACTTTCGCTCAGTTTTCCCCCTTACATAAGTCAGTAATCAGCTGAAAGGCAGAGGGAGAGCGGCGAATAGACTGCTCATGCACGCTCGCACAGGACGCGAGGGAAAATATAGGAGAGGACAAGAGCACAAAGGAAAATCCTGCCCTACTTTTCAAGCCAAACAGGCACGGAGTGAGTGTGTGATGTGCAGACACAAGGAGGGAGGGTGAGGAGTGCAAGTTATCAGCAGAATTCTGGGGCAGTTTTGAAAGCTCGTTACATAACCAGCCTTCTTTCCAGGTTAACAGTGAACTCAGTCATTCAGGCCTCTTTCAAACAACAGCGAGTGAGAGAGAAATGCAACACACCCACAGCAGTGCGCGCGCACACACGCATGCACACAGGAGATGTGCTTAAAAAATGACTCATCAGCTCCAGTGCATCCAGTAAACCTCGGGACGTCATCGGACAACTTGCATTTCATTAAACAAAAAATTTAAATAATTGAATCTCTTTCAGTGAATGACCTCTTTGTTAAATACTCCTCGCTCAAGTTAATTGAAGGCAGTCCTGACGCGGAGCCGATGTCGTTCCGAGAGATTTAAAAGCGGAGCAAATCAACAGGTTATGTAAGACCTCGGAGCGGAGGAGAAGTGGAGTTTATAGCATTACGCCATTCAAATGTGCAAGTCTCATGACCGCTCTAATAAACAAGACGGCCACATCAGATGCGTCGCTGTGGTAAACATGTCAACACCTGACTGCCATATGACGCACTTTCAGGAAAACAGCAAAACAAATGGAAAGGCTGGGAAAATAAGCATGGAAAGTGTTTTCCAGGTGTCCGGCCATGGACTCCCTACTGGATAAAAAGATGGAGTAGGGAGCCCTGTAACACACTGTATAAAACTGGGTGTTGCATGTTAAGCCTGTTTTAAAGCCATTATTAACTAGCTTCCTATTAGCTTTAGCTTTCTTAGCTTTAACTGAAGGTAAATTGAAGGGTACTTCTGAAAAGTCCAGTCCTTCTGAGGCTTGTAGGCCAGAGTCCTTAGCATTAAAAGCTAGAATGAGAAGGTCTAGAGTAAGTGCGCATAACTACGTGATGAAGGGCTCAAAGGATCCTTTGAATTGAGAGAGCCTTCGACAGAGCTCGATGAAATATTGATGACATAATACATATCATATATACCATTAATAATTCATCAGCTTGATGAAATTAATTACTATAAAATTATTATGAATAAATAGTTTTTTTAGGCTAACAATCGATTAATCGCATCCAAAATAAAAGTTTGTTTACATAATATATGTGGGTGCACTGTGTGTAATTATTTTATATATATATATATATATATATATATATATATATATAAATACACACACATGCATGTGTATTTAAGAAAGAAAATATTATATTTATATATAATATAGATAATAATAATATATATATTATATTTATATATAAAATATTTATATTTATATATAATATAAATTATATATAAATCTATATACATGAAATATTTCTTAAATATATACAAGCATGTGTGTGTATATATAAAATAATTATACACAGTGCACCCACATATATTATGTAAACAAACTTTTATTTTGGATGCGATAAATCACGATTAATCGTTTGACAGCCCTAGTTTTTATATATTTTTATCAGTTGAGGATTGGTATAACCGATGAGGTTCAACCATGTGTTAGGCAGCATGTTTAAGCTTCTGTAAGAACCAATGAGGTTTGTTCTTGTGCGTCAAGCAGGTTCGGTTGAGCTTCAGTTTATATTATATTCGTGTATATTCAGAAATTCATGTTTTTGCTAAAGCTGGAATTGATATAAGGTTATGCGAGTTGCATACATTCAGCTTGGCGCTCTAATGAGACATGCATGTGTTCTGCGTGACCTTTATGTGCTGCGTGACACAAGTGCACACGGGTCTTCATAACTCATGTAAGAAATGAATAAGTGGCTGTATCATGAGTTGATGACTTTAAGAACAAAGTGCACACCCTCCTACATACAGCAGATAAAAAGTGACAGTAAAGACCTTTATAATGTTACAAAAGATTTCTATTTCAACTAAGAGTTGTTCTTCTGAACTTTCTATTCATCAAAGAATCCAAAGAAAAATATATCACAGTTTCTACAAAAATATTGAGCAACACGATGGTTTTCAACACTGATAATAATAAGAATTTTTGATATTAGCATATTATAATGATTTGTAATCTAAAATCTGATCAAATAAATATAGACATGGTGAACATTAGGGATTTTTCCTCTCAAAAACATTTTAAAAATCTTACCGACCCTACACTTTTGAACAGTAGTGTATATTTGGATTTCAATTCGCAATAACAGCTGAAAACTTTATTCTATTATACGTGTATAAATTCCCCCTTTTAAAGGCTGCCAGAACCCAATGACATTCCCTTTTATTCCCATCTAATCCTAATTGAAGGCCTGTCTTACCCCTTGAACCAATCATAACTTGATTACAAGTCCTCAACATCTACAAGCCTATCCAGGCAAGGTGACCAACCACCACCCAACAGGAAGTAGATAGCGCATGTGCAGGTGAACGTGGGCCGATCTCTAATAACACCCTGTACACACTAAGCAAAAGGTCAACCAGCAATCACCTCTCCATCCCCTTCTCGTCTATCTGAGCTCTTGGCATCAACAAGAGGATGTTGTGTAAGATCTATTTATAAACGCGAGCTCAATCAGTGCCCGTCTTCGTGCTCACCCGGCCGCGTAACCACAGGAACGGCTCGCGCTGCGGCGGTGGCTTGGGATGCTGGGAGATGTCGACTGCACGTCATTCACACTTCAACAGATGCTTCTCAACAGCAGCTGAGAGTCTGCAGCACCACACACACATAGGTGCACAAGCTCAAGGATTTCCAGCGCACTCACAAATCCATTAGAGAGCACTAAGGATGCCACGCAAGGCAGACCATAATAATAATAGATGAAGAGAGGGGTTAACCCTATGCCTGCTGTGTCATATTTGATACTCAAATTATTAAAGTCGGCATTAAATCAAATTTGACAAATCTTCTTTTTATATGTAATATTGTAGTGTTTATTATAAATGATTTATCTGTGCACTTCATTTATTATTTTATTACTTCATTATTTTATCATTTTTTTCAAAGTACCCTTATAATCTTAATTAAATATATAGATATATAATATATACAAAAATAATTACTCTAAAAATTAAAATGTCAAAAGTTTGATTTAATATATATATATATATATATATATATATATATGTAATAGGGCTGTCAATCGATTAATCATCATGATTCGAATTGCAAAATAAAAGTTTGTGTTTACATAATATATGTGGGTGCACTGTGTGTAATTATTTTATATACATAAAAACACACATGCTTGTATATATTTAAGAAATATTTTCATGTATATACTGTATATAGATTTATATATAATTTATATTATATATAAATATCCATATTTTATATATAAATAATATTTCTTTCTTAAATATACATGCATGTGTGTGTATTTATATATATACAAAATAATTATACACAGTGCACCCACATATATTATGTAAACACAAACTTTTATTTTGTATGCAGTTAATCGTGATTAATCGTTTGACAACCCATATATATATATATATATATAAATATATATTTATATTTCTGACAAGTATTTCATTTGTTTAACTTTACAGATTTAAAATAGCTGGATATATATAATATAACACCGCTATAATACAGCCGAGGTCAGCTTTAGACGCAAGTCCTGCACGGTCACACTCACACCTGTTGTGCTTCATTACACTTGTGTGTGTCTGGTTGGGTCTTGTTTGGACTTTACGCAAAACATAGGGGGACGTGTGCAAAAACAGAGCTGTGCACACGACTAACTCCAAGGTCGTTTCTGACCGTGACAAAGTCTGAAAAAGTGTGTAAATATTTATAGATCGTGGAATTAATATATGAGCACCTCCTACTTCCACACACACAGGGTGCTTGTTTCGAGATGAGTTATGTAGGTCATAAGCTAATGTTTAACCGAGGTGCGTGCACTTGTGTGGCAGGCGACAGGTGCGGGGTGTGACCAGAAACCTTGGGAGGAGTTCGAGTTTGAGTTTTTATTCCGCTTCATCTGTGACTGCCCATTTTTCCAAAATTACATAACAGGCCTGTCTATAGAAAGAGACGAGGTTTTGGGTTCAGAAAGAGTCATATTGCTATTCTTCTGCATCTCCTCTACTTTAAACATCAATGAGAAGTTTGAAATGGAGCCATGTGAGAATCTGACCAGATAATGACAGAATCTGGTAATAGAGTCACAACAAAAGCCCTGACCTCTCCCAATCTCAAGGCCAAATGCTAAGGCTCGGGAATGGAGACCCTTCTTTCCCTCCCAGGTGCCGTGATACACATTTCTATTTATACTTTCTTCAGGAAATCGCAGAGCCTTACACGTGCATGTGTACGTGCCAGCTGGAAATAACATGGCACAGCCCTCAAATTAAAATGTGTCACTCTCTCTTTTAAAAGAGACTAACATGCAACATGCTGTAAATCAATTTGAGAATGCTTAAAGGGATAGTGCACCCACATTTTAATTTACGTTATTGTCTTATTCACAAAAGAACATTTCAAATGTTTTTGCACATACAATGAAAGTCAATGGGGTCCAAAACAACAACATAAAAAAAATATTTTGGGTGAATAAACCAGTGATATTTTAAGATTCTTTATACAGTATTATAGCATTTATTAATATTTTGAATACTTTTTACATTCTAATTTAGATTTTAGCAATTTTACTACAGTATGTGCTTTTGTAATTTCTATATTTCTATATAGCTTTAATGTATTTTTGTTATTTTAGTACTTCAACTTCCACTTATTTATTTTTAGTTAAACAAATAACACCGGAATGGTGGTTATATGGGGTGGTGAATGTGATGGCGCAGTGGATAAGACACATGCCTTTGGTGTGAGCAACCCAGGTTCGAATCCACTGTGAGACACCAATGTGTCCCTGAGCAAGACAATTAAGCCCTAGTTACTCCAGAGGCGTGCGACCTCTGACATATATAGCAATTGTAAGTCGCTTTGGACTAAGCGTCAGCTAAATGTAAATGTAAACTATCCCTTTAATATGTTGGTCACATGAATAATTGATTCTGATTGGTCAATTGTGACATTATAAGGTCAAATATTTGAGCATAATGACAGGTAAGCTTTAAGATCTTTGTCCACACCAATCCATTTCCAACATCCATCTGTGGCCTCTTTTTTCTCCTGTTATATAACAAATCCAACAGTAAAAAATCCTGTGATTTCACTTTGAAAAGCAACCCAATGAATGTGGGTATTTTGCCCATGCAATTCATCAAAAAAGGTATCCCACAAAAACATATGATGTAAAAAATCCCAAAAGCAAATTCCTGTCTGTTTTGCACTCTCTTGGACAACCTTTGACATCCTGCATTAAATGTATTATTAATGACTGTCTATTTATACATGTACTTTGGCTCTGTGAGTCTATACATGATCTTCATGAATGTATTAAAGGAGTATTTTACATCCTTCTGTCACTGAGGAACGTATTCGCTACCGTCATAGAGCGGAGATTGTGTGTGTGTGAATAACTGGTTAAGCGTCTCAGGCTTTCTGCCCACTTGCTGCAGAGCGAGTGGGCGACAGCTTCCGTCACGGGTCATCCAGAACCTGGCTGTTCTCACACACTCTGCTTTTGCACTGTACTCTCACTCTCTCCCTCCTACTCCTACTCGAGCATTGCTCACCACAGATGAAGTCCCGTCTGCCCTTCCGACTTCTGTCTGGCCTGGAGGTTTTACAGTAAACAGCTGGAAGAATACAGGCCTTATTTGAGTGAGCGCCAATGGATTCAGACTTCGGGATTGTCATTTCCACCTCTCTAATTATTTCTATTCAGTTCATCGTGGGACGCTTCAAGTGTGAAACTAGAGCTTGTGTATCCTGTGACCTGTGACTTTCAGATTACTCTGGTGAATGGTTTAGGAAAAGCAATGATAAACACAGACTTGAGGCCTAGTCTAGTCAAGCGCAAATTTTGAGATTTTAAAAACAAAACGATTAACGCATTAGGATTAAATTAGCCACAAAAATATTATACAGCGACAAGCCTATTTTATGGAGGCCAGGTTATTTTTTTAAATCAATCAGATGGCAATTATGTCATAAAAAATAAATAAAAATAGAAAATTATTTTTTTTAAATTAAATTAATTTAAAATTAATTAAATTCATTATTATTTAATTAAATTAAATTAAAATAAAATAATAAAAATAATAAAAATAAAATAAAAAAATCGAATCAAACTGAAATTAATTTATAAAGCACTATAAAACACCACAGTATGCCAAAGTCTGTACAGTTACAAAACGATAAATTATTATATAAAGAATAAAATTACAAATATATATTAATTAAAATTTTTAAAATACATAAATAAAATTACCTAAAAGCTACCTTAAACAAATGCATCTCAAAACGGGTTTTAAACAAAACAAACTTTTTGTTGTTGTTGTTGTTGGTTTTAGTGCAATAAAAAAGTGTTATTACTTAAAAATTATTTATTAATAATATTCTAGTCTAGTTGGACTTCAAAATTACAGTAATAGCAGTATTGACATTTAAAATAACTTTTCTATTTTAATATATTTTAAAATGCAACATTAAGTATTAACAGTGGTATTTATTTTTCTTTTTTCTTATTAATAATGTAAAATTCTCTTCTGGCACTTTTGATCAATGTAATGCCTCCACTTTCTAAAACTATTAATTTCTTTCATTCAAAAATAATATCTTAGTATCACAAATGTATAATTTATACTGATCAAAACCAAACTGAAATGTCTTTTTAATGTTGTCTCATTAGGTGACACTTAATTTTAAGGTGAAGTAGTTACATGTTACTGCATGTACTTACTATAGTAATTAAGAAATAAAGATAGCAGTAAATTCTGCATAAATACCAAGTAACTAACCCTAAACCTATAAGTACATGTAGTTAATTAATATTCCTCAGTACTACTTATTTGAGAAAGTACAATGTAACTACGTCACCTTAAAATAGTGTAACCCTCATTTTATTACAGCGCTTCCCAAGATATCACCATAACTAATGATAGGAAAAACGATTTGCACTTGAGTCACATCCTCTTGCCAAAGCTTTCAACAAAAGCTTCATTTTCTTTTCACTGCAGAAACAAACAAGGCCTAAATAGAGCGAGATGAACCTCGGTGCGCAGGTCAAGTTGGGCTTGACGAATTAATTCAATGCCACTGATCAGCAATGTCCATGCAAAAGAAGCCTTGCACAATATTGTTGCTTGGGAAAGTCCCTTGTTCTTACTGTATTGTAGTAGCTGCTCCATTTTAGACATGTGGTAAAGCCAGGGGCAAGTGTGCACACATATATAGATATGCAGTTCCACACAGAGCTGGAAGTTGGGGAGGGCGCCTAGACAGCATGTGGTTGTGCCCTGTCTTACTTCTCTTTGTGTTCACCAACACACTTCCTCTCAGCTGGCACACACACACCCTACTCTCTGCCTTCAGCTTTTGCATAATCTCTCTGCTTCCTTATTATTCAGTCCATTACCTCTCTCTCTCTCTCCTCATATTCCATCCCTCTTTTTCCCTGGCAACAGTGTTTGTTATCCTGACGACCACCCAGAATACCTCTGTAAATAAACAAATCGTGGAGGGAATCGGCTTGTGTTGTTTTGCAGCTTCCAAACAAATGCCTCTCTGTGCACGAACCAGGCCAGCGTGCTCCATATTATGCAAGTCAAAGCAGGGCGATTCATCCTGTGATAAGTTTCAGATTCGCTCAGCGCCACAAAAGACCACTTGTGTGGCACTAATGAGGAAGGGAAAAACAAAAAGTTGATGTCTCTGCTTTTCATGGAAGCAGCATTTAGCCTGTCTAAAATCGGTCAGTTTGTGGTCACATTTAACGTTGTTCGGCCAATAGAGTGGTGCAGGGATGACGTCAAAACCCGGAAGACTAATCCGCCAGTGGTTACCTCGAAATTTTCCCATTGGTTTTAAAATGAGAGTGTTTCAGGTCTGTGGTAAACATAAGCTGGCGATATTTGGATATTTTGTTCTACAAGTTAATTACACACTCTCACTCTTTCATAATAAAATCTTCATACATTCTTCATAGTAATGTCACATCTGTTCATATAAGAAGAGTCTCGGCTAGTCGGCTATATTGAGTCATTACGTCACATCTGTATACACACATAAAGAAGAATCTGACTAGTCGGCTATATTGCGTGTGAGGATGTTGGAGGTGGAGATTTGTAGTATTTTCTCACAGCACTTGATATAATTAATCGTATTAATTTGATGGCGGATCCTAGAAAGGTTCAAAAGACAATAACCAGGAGCCATGTTTCCATTGAACACGTCTTTATTTGAATTAAAAACGTATTCGAAATGAAAAAATTCATATCTGAATGAAAAATATAAATATATAAAAACGAATATATAAAAACATATCGAATGAAAAATACCTTATGAAAACAGTAAAATTAGATAAAATTTCATGAATATCGACTCAAATGAAATACGTTCGGTCTCATCGGATTTTATCATGATCGATATACGGCTAATGCGCTAAAAGCTGATGGAAACGTTATTTGCCGCATAAATAATGAATTGCGATTAAGTTTTAGGCCCTTTTATGGTTGCAACACGTCAGAAGAAGAGTTCATTTCCAGCCAGTCCCGCTCTTGTTTGTGCACACATGACGGATGTGAACAAAGACAGATGTAAGTGGACAAAGTAAAAAATGCTTCAAACCAAAGGGTTTCCGTGAAGGGTCTCAGAACCAGGATCTCCAAGAACTGATAAGCGCTGTCGTTCCCACACAGTCGCCCCGCTGTCGTCGGGCATTTACGTGCATTCGACATCATCATAGCAATGTTTATAGCGTCATTGTTTTCTTAGGTTAGTTTTGCTTGTTTTTATACGTGGCTTGGTTGAATTCTAATGTAGAATGTGGCCTGTTATTTCTTGTTAACAGACTGCGGCGCTGCTAAGTATAACACAGCGTTGCCATGGACGCAGTTCAGAGACGGAACAGACAGAACATTTTCTTTAGCAGAAGCAATACTCGTTTTTAAATCAATAAACTCGTTTTTAATGGTGCGTTCTATTAGCCAACGAATCCGACTCGGACCTCGGATTTGACGTCACGTCCACACTTCAAGCGTTCTATTAGTTTTTGCGCTTCCGAGTCGGAGAGAAAAATGGACGCCACACGGAAAGCTGTTGTAATGGTAGCATCGGCCGAGTACCAGGCACTTACATAAAAAAAATACTATGACTACACCTTATCAAAACGCAGCTATTTGAACTTGAAAATGCTCACTTTATTTAATGTTAATCTTCTGTTAACAACGCTAGCAACGTTAGTAATTGCACTCACAACAACCGATTCCCATACCTACAGGGGCGCAGTAATACGAGTGATTATAATCGCCATTTAAAATACCAAAGCGGTTCAAAAACAATGAAAACAATTCATACTTCAGTCACACAGGGCATTAAATGAAATAAGAGACTGCAACCGGCCCCATGCAAAAACAAGGATACATATCGGAAGGGCATTAAATGTAGTCACGCAATGCTGACATTGTTAACATTGTTAACATTAACAATTTGAGAACAAAGTATAATTTGCATGGTTTGACGTGATATGATTAGCGACTGTTAAATTTAATCAGCGTGATTTACTGCAATGCTTTATTGCCCTTAGTTGGTCAGAACAAAAGTGGATTTTACCTACTTGTTCAGATTGTACCATTTTCTGGTGAACATTCTTATGTTGGTGCCTACTTCCAAAAAGTATAATCTGTGATTGCGAATGCCAGTATCCACACCGCCGCGCGACTGAGAGCCGCACATTCTCCTCAAAACATTGTGTTCATCCACGCTGTGCCGTGCCGAAAACACAACTCACGGTAAAGTTGATAATTCCACTAATAACTGCAATTCCAGATTTCGAACAGAGATGGCGACAAAGAGGATAAACTACAGACTGCAGCTTTAATATAATGTAATGTAATATACAGCAGCACAATGCAAAAATATATTACCTGCTATATATTAAAATAAGCTTCTTATTAATTTCATTTTGGGTGTAATTTTGTCCTAGATATGTGGTACTGTAGAATGAAGTGGATCTGGAGTTTGACAACCTACAAACCTAGTGCATTTACTTGAAAAGTGTAGCAGAGGACAGCAGAATAAATCCTCTTAAAAGAAGCTGATTTACAATGAGTAAACTTCGTAATTCCCCTGTTAACACTAGATAATGTTACCTCGCACACACACATACACACGTCAAAAGAGCAGACTACCCCCTAGTTCTCTCTTTCTTTCATGTGGTTTCTTCGCATCCTTTAAAAGACACCCAAATGACTCTGCAAACCGGCTGCAAATGTGTCATGCAGGTTATCCACAAAACCCCTTTAGCGCTGCAAGAATGCTTAACCAATCTAACCCAATACAATGAGGTTGATGCTGACAAGAATTAAAGAATTGACGGAAGAATCTCATTTAGGAAAACGGGCTCTATTTTTGGGGTGAACATCCTATAGATTTATTTTTTTTTTGCAGAAATTTGTTTGCATTTTATGGTATTTATAGATTATGGCAATATTTGTTGTAATGTCTATAAGGAGTAATAAAATAATCATTGTATCCTACCTAAAGAGCAGTGCATTGGCTTCAGGATTTGATGTACTTGCATTTGGAAAAGTAACAATATTCAATTGGAGGTCGCTTAATAGTTGTTAACTTTAACTTTTCAGGTACACCATTCAACATGGTTATTTTTTGCGTTTCATTTACTCATTCATTTTATTCTTGCATATGTTCAGAAATGTGTGTAGGGCTCATGATGTCCAACAGTGGTATTTATTTAATTTATTTTCCTCTACTATTTAATATTATTTTTTGGTATAATTTTGTACCATTTTATAAATATTTTAATGTTACTTTGGATGGATTTTCCCTACTAAGGATATTAATATGGTAAAGGGCTTAATTATCAACAAAACAAATTATAATATATAATAATATATAAATATACACATTATCGTCATATTACGAGCACCCATAGATAAACACAAGATATCCTCCTTTCATATTAACAATAAAAAAAAATAGTGAGATTCGGGAACCTCTCTGATTGGTGGATCTCACATCAGGTCACAATACATACTGTACAGTTCTACAGTTATATTTAGCATTGCAAAATAACCTGACACAAAATCTTGTACTTTTCTGTTTATTTGCATGATGAAAAAATGACATTAAAGTTATAATTGTTTACGTCATTTTATCTCTCTGTTTCTCTCCATCTCAATCACTTTCGCTCTTTTAATCTCTCCTAATAACCAGAACACACGATGACCCGTTTAGCACAGAAGGCTGTTTTCTGCATTATTCACCAAGGGCTTGGCTTATGTAATCCAGTCATGTGAGCGCCTCTACGTGTGCCTGTTGGGAAGCCTGAGTATCATCAAGTAGAATGCCTTCGCTAATAACAGGGCTGATTATGCAATGGGCCTATTTACACAAGCACCCACGCAGAACACATGCACAGAGCGCAGAAACCAGCCCTACCAGCTCAGGAAATCTAATTGCTCTACAATCAGAACAGCCATTCCTCCTCCTTTGACACCGACTGCCTCCGTCGCCGTGCATCACCCTCCCTGTCCTCAAGCAGCCTAGCGACGAGGATAGCGAGTTGCCCAGGTTGCCAGTAGCAACCACATTGCACCCGCAAACCCTGGCTGGGCGACTGCAGACAGTGACGTGTGGCCCTGCTCTGCTCTGGACAGCCTCCAGTTGATGATCCGAGCGCTTCAATAACATACAACTATCACACTACTATCACTACTGCAGTATAGAGTATGCAGTCTGTGCACACTGCAAAATAAACATGCATCACACATTTTTGTGTGAAGTTGCACTTTATGACTTTTTTTATTTATTGAATTGGAAATAATACGAGATGCCAAATATGAAGACCGTTTTACACAAAATTGGATGAAGATGCAAAATACCCATCTTTGCTTCCACCTAATTACATGCAGCATCATGAGGCCATGTGACAATGTAGTATGCTACAGATTGAACGTTATTTGGTTAAAACAAATACGTTATATAATAATGTTATTTCGTTATTTTTTAAACAAAGAAAAACAGACAGTTTATAATGGAACAGCTTGCTCCTGTGCAAACCCTCTACAGGCGTTAAACAACTTTACTACAGACACTCAGTGAAAAATGAGCGCTGGACAGGGTTATAGTAGCGGCTGACCTTATTGCATTTGCATTTGTAGGAGTTTTCCCTTTCATTTATGGAAGGAGAGTATTTATTTGAATCATTTGAGGTAATTTACTAAGGTTTGCGCTAGTCAATTTACTGGTATTTGCGCCATTATTTACAGTCCAAAAAAAAGCATGTAAAAGCAGACGCTAATTTCCGCTGCTCTTGGTAGATTACATTAGTCATTATGGAAATGATCCGGCCATGTCTGGGCTCTTTAACTATCCACTCCCATAATGCTCCTTTTGGGAATTGCGCTCTTTCGCTATTTTACCCGTTTAGTAAATCGGGCCAAATGTTCTGCATAACATTCAGTAAGTAAAAAGTTGTTATTCTACTCTAAAAATAAATGTCTTTATGATGTCTATATGATTCTTCTCTCTTAATATTTCAGCTCTCTATGTTTTCTTCAGTTTACCCACTGTCTCCTCAGTGACCCGAGATGTTTCCCCAGTCTTATTGGTGTTATCTGAATTCAATTCGTGCTCTCCTTCCCTCTTCCTGTTCTGCACCACGGGAGAACGCCCAGCATTTCAAAGGAAAGGACATGGCTTTCCTACACAGAGATGAGGTATGCAAAAACACTCCAACTTGTATCAAAACAGAGCAATTCAGATAAAGATTTTGGATTTGCATCAGTTCACATGGTAAATAGCCCTATCATGCATAGACCTTATGTAGCTCCGCCCCTTTTCAGCACTGCGCTCCTCATGTTCATCTTCTAGTTTAAATTTCCACAGCATGAAGGTAAGATCTTACGGATTTATGAATGAACATCTCATTTTAAAATCTTCTGTCGACTGACATCTGTTATGACATCCGCCTATGGGTGCCTAAATTCATTGTAAACCACAGCTTCGTTTCATCGGTTTATTTTACCACACCTGCACTGGATCAGCTGACTCACATTGTCTGTCGCAAGCATTGTTTACTATAGTTTCAAACGCAGAACAGAGGCAGGTCATGTCATAAATGAGCTTAAAACCCACCTCTTGTATCATTTAAAACACTGCACAAGATTTAATGAAAGTGAAGTGAAAGCTCACCTGTATGACAGGGTTTCCCCCTCCAGCAGAGCGATGGCCAGCAGAATGCTTTCCTGGAAGATTCGGTCACTTGTGGCGTTCATGATGAGGTCAATAACCAGGTCAGACGCTCCCTCTCTATCCAGGTGACACTGCACTTCTGCCAGGCTTATCTCCTCCTCGACACGCCTGCTGAACCCCCACCACAAACTGCAAATCATAATAAATTCATCAAAATCAACAAAAATAAATAAATAATAACTGTTCAAAAGTTTGAGGCCAGTATGATCTTTTTTTTTTTTTAACGAAAGTAAAGCATTTAACGTTACGAGAGTTCTAATAGTTTCCACAAAAAAATAACAAAGGGATACTTCACGCAAAATGAAAATTCTGTATCTTACTCATGCTCATGTTGTTCCAAACCTGTATGAGTTTCTTTGAACACAAAAGAAGACATTTTGAAGAATGTTGGTAACCATGCAGTTGATTGACTTCCATAGTCTATTTTTTTCATAAAATGGAAGTCAATGGATTTTTTGTTTTGCGTTCAAAAAAAGTAAGAAATTCATCCAGGTTTGTAACAACTTAAGGCGATTAAGTGATGAACTAACTAAGAAATGTTTCTTTAGAAGCAAATCAGCACATTAGAATGATTTCTGAAGGATCATGTGACACTGAAGCTGAAAAATCAGCTTTGCATCACAGAAATAAATTACTGTGAGCATAAGAGACTTCTTTCACATACATTTAAAGGAGTAGTTCACTTTTAAAAAAAAACATTTGTTGATAATTTACTCACCCCATGTCATCTAAGATGTCCATGTCATTCTTCAGTCGAAAAGAAATTAAGGTTTTTTGAAAACATTCCAGGATGTTTCTCCATATAATGGACTTCAATGGGAATCAAACGGTTCAAGGTCCAAAAGACAGTTTCAGTGCAAACGGCAAACTGTTCAGAAGGACTTTAAACGATTCCAGACGACTGAATAAGGGTCTTATACAGCGAAACGATCGCTCATAACAAAGTTTTAAGTTTTATAAGCTCGAACGGTCGCCTTGCTCTGTTCTGTGACGCACGTTTGTAACTCTCCTGTTCGAACTCGTTCATCAAAATGAACAAATCTTTTTTGAGTCAATTCGTTCATTTCATGACACGAAAAAAGATTTGTTCATTTTGATAAACGAGTTTGAACAGGAGAGTTACAGAACAGAGCAAGGCGACCGTTATAAAACTTAAAAAAAATAAAATAAATGACTGATCGTTTCGCTTGATAAGACCCTTATTCATTGTCTGGATTTGTTTAAAGCCATTTAAACAGTTTGCAGTTTGCACTGAAACTGTCTTTTGAACCTTGAACCATTATATGGAGTGCATTATATGGAGAAAATCCTGTAATATTTTCATCAAAAACCTTAATTTCTTTTCGACTGAAGAAAGAAAGACGTGGACATCTTGGATGACATGGGGGTGAGTAAATTATCAGCAAAAGTTTTTTTTAAAGTGAACTACTCCTTTAAAAAAATCTTACCGAGCCCAAACTTTTGAACGTTCAGTGTTTCTCAGAAACAGGAATATCAGCTAAATCAGGAAAACGCCTTTACATGACAAATTATATGAACACATTGTTGTGCATGTAAACACAGTCACTTAAAATGACATTAATTGCAGAATAAACAATACATAAATTATGTCCAAATACTGGTCTAATTTAATAAAATTCCTGCCCTTTTCCGGTTTTAAAATTGTAATTTTACCAACATTATAATGGCACCAAATGATTACTGAATCTGATTAGATACACTTTCTGATTAAGATAATTATGCTTAAATTCTAAGAACTCATTGGCAGTGAATAATCACATTATGTATATGTGCAGGGGAAATTGACCAAAATAAACTGACCAAATCCACATTTACGGATCTCCTATCATCTGGTGTCAATCTCTCCTAAAGACATTTATGCTGTAATTCACTCGCTAGACTTTCTAAAGCAGGTGTGTGTCTGGTGGCTATTCACAAAGGAAGTGTGAGTGCCATGTTCTTGTCGCCTGGCAACAGCGATGGCTCTGAATATATAGGACACAATGTTTGAAAAGGTCAGTTTTTATCATCTATTATAACAAACACAAACCTGCAGGAGTTTTAGCCTGTACCCCGGGGACGAGCGGCCCATTGCTGAAATTGGTCAAACTTTCTCGCCTGCCTCCGGCTTGAAGTTGCCATAGTAACGGTTTACCAGGACTTGCCTCAAAGCTTCACTCTGAAAATAGGGTGGAGTAATGGGAGGGGCATTAGACAGATGACATCATCAAAAAGGTGAAAAAATTAAAAAAACAAGAAAACAAACATGGTTGTTTGTTTTTTTTTGTACAGATTTTTGTTAATGGAAAAATACAGACATCTTTCCACAGGTGGTTAATGTAAAATAAAGAATTTGTGGTAACAAAATGGTGCCCGAATTGAACCCAAATTGAGCACAAAAGTCAAAACAGTAACTATCACATTTTGATAAATAGGTGCTTAATCAAAAATACTTGATAAAGATCTAGATCTAATATTATTATCAGTCTTCCAACACTTAACTTGAAGCCTGTATATACCATTCAAAAGTTTGGGGTCAGAGATATATATATATAACTACAATTTAAATATTTATATATAAATTATATTTATATTATTATTAATATATATATATATATTATATATATATATATATATATATATATATACATATACAGCTATGAAAAAATTAAGAGACCACTGCCAAATCAGCAGTTGCACTGATTTATATTTATAATATAACTGGCAGTGGTCACTTAATTTTTCATACTATATATATATATATATATATATATATATATATATATATATATATATATATATATATATATTTTTTTTTTTTTTTTTTTTAAGAAACTACAATTTAAAGACATTATATATAAATTATATTTGTATTATTATTTAATAAATATATTAAATATATTTTTATTATAGTATATATATATATATATATATATATATATATTTTTTAAGAAATTAATTTTAAAGACATTTCTAATAAATAAATTCTTTTGAAAATCAGATAATCAGAAGTGTGAGCACCAAATTCATCACAGGAAAAAATTACATTTCAAAATACATTGAATTCAAATAGAAAACAGTTATTTTATATTTGACATGCATGAGAGACTACTTTCAAACCATTATTACATTTTTACTGACGGCAAACTTTTAAACACTATTGTATAACAAATGCAAAATTACCTATAAACACTTGGATTACACTGCATCATTATGACAGCTATTAATATTCACGTAACACCAAGTCATAATAAAAAGCGCTTCGACAGGCGTAACCATGAATAGGTTAAGGAGTACGTTTTATAACGTTGTCTAAAGGTGTATTAAAATACATTTCATAACAAAAATCTCAATAATGTGTTACATAAACAGGCTTTCAATTAAAGTGTTTTTGTTTGTGGGATGCGCCTGTGCTCCTCCTCAAGAACCGATCCGCATCGCGTCCCGTTACGTTTGATTGGTACAGTCAGAAAGAGGTCAGGAAGGAAGACAGAATCTGATAACACCAGATCCCTTTTCTTAGTCGCATCTGACCTTATAATACCCGAGACCTCGAATACAAGACACCACACCAATTAAGACTAATCCTAATTCAGTGATTACACAGATAACCGTAACCCGACAGCTCGCTCGAAACACCCCGAATCAGAGTGGGTGGAAACACACACACACACACAAATACAACATCAAGATGTTTATCACCTATGAACGCATCCATCGCACCATCAAACCTATAGAGCAAATATTCATCCCGGTTTTTGGGTGAAACCTCCACCCGTTTGGAGCAGACAGTAGGGTGTGAAGGGAAAGATAGTGAACGGGCGGCTCAGAGCGGTGGCCAGGGTGTGCGTCACGTGCCCCGTTTCTTTACCTACCCTTCTCTGATCCTCCAGTTGCTTCTGGGGCTGGTTTGGATCAAACTCCTGAGTGATGCGAGTTAGCAGAAAGCAAAAAGGAGGGAAGAAAAATGAGAAGCATAAAAAAAGAAAGGGGTCAAGACTGAGAACATTAGTCACTATTCGACATGCAAGAAAAGTGGGGCAGATTACATCATGCAGTTAAATAAGAGGCATGGTATGTGTGTGTGTGTGTGTGTGTGTGTGTGTAGACAGGCGCTGGGTAACATCATGCAGAGTAAAGGAACACTATCAGCTTTAGAAAGAATTCCCTGAAAGGAAGTAAAATGGGGTACTAAAAACATAATACATTTCATAAATTTTTACAATGCCCAGTTCTTTAATGAATAAAGCTCAACAGGATGTTTGTTGCTAACCTATTCTAAGGCCATCTGTTTCATGTCGGACTGAGAGTTGTGCTTCTACGACAGCAATAGCGGGAATGAAACCATGTTGATTACATAAGCACCACACTGGGTGCCAAAGCTAAAAACACAAGCCACGAGTGAGAGGAAGAGAGAGGAAAGAGAGAAAAAAGTTGATTTTTTTATCCAGATTACATAATGGAGCCTGTGTACTATCACCACGGCTCGTGCCCCCACTTGGTTTGATTTTTGACCCTCTTTCCCCTGTCTGTCATATACCCAGACTTATGCAGGTGCATGTCAACTGTTGGTTGTGTGCAACAATGACCACCCACTATTAGCATCCATGGTTTCACATTCAGTTTCTCCACAGGCATTTAAAAGAAAAATAATGATGTATGACGCATGGAACTAGATGTTGTTGTTGGATGAAGTGTCATAAATGACACGTATATGTCATTCTGTAATTCTCTTTCCACTCATCGCCTGTGAAGGGAGCAGGACAACGTTCCACCAGTCCTTGATCCAGACTCTTGTTTTGGGAGCAAAAAGGGGCGTTTTTACCGATTAATAAATCAGTCAGTCCTATAATGCAGGTCTATGGTCACCACCTCAAAGAGCATGCATAGAAAAGTGTAAATTAAACATGATTTAATGACTCATAAATGTAAGTACACATTGACGGCCTAAGACACGAAACGAGCGGTTTGTGTGAGAAAACGAACAGTATTTATATTGTTTTTACCTCATGAAATCACAGTCACTTCCAACTGATCTGAATCAGTTGTTCAATGTTCAACTGAACCAAAACTGAACCATGTTAAACGTTCCGCCGCGTTCTGCCACTGAACCATGTAAAAAACGTCAGAAATCTCTGTGTAAACAACGAGTGACGTTGACGCGCAAGCGATCACTTCCGGCAGAAACGTTGGACATTACACAACTGATTCAGATCACTTGGACTTGACTGCAAGGTAGAAACGATATAAATACTGTTCGTTTTCTCACACAAACTGCTCGTTTCGTGTCTTAGGTCATCAATGTGTACTTATATTTACGAGTCATTAAATCATGTTTAATTTGGACTTCTCTGTGCATGCTCTTTGAGGTGGTGACCATAGACCTCCATTATATGAATGACAGACAAGAACGGTTTGACCTAAAAATGTCAAAATTTTAAATACTGTGGAAACAAAGACACCTACATCTTGGATGCCCTTGAGGTAAACTAAAACATTCCAAAAATGAATTTCAAAGTGAACTATCCCTTTAAAGAAGCACATATCACTGCTTTATCTCAGAGCTCATGGTACGCTTGTCTTGACAAGTGTTATCAGGTCATTTTTTAATGGAGAAAATGAATGGGATTTTGACGTCCAACACCCTGTTTCTATCTAATCAGCGAGACCAAAAAGAGGTCAGCTTATCTCCAGACTGGAGGGAAATATGTTGTGTGTGTCAGCGTGGGTCTTTGTTTTCCCATTTGCATGGGCAGAGATGACTCAAAGAAGAGAGAGAGAGATGAGAGAGAGAGGGAGGCTATTACAATGCAACGAGGCAAGGACATGGTATGAGACGATCAACTACTGTCTGCAATAACCCAATATTCCCACACCCCAGACCAAGGCTGGCGGGGGGCGAATGAGAGAGCGAGGCTATTGCAATGCAATGAGGCAAGGACATGGAATGAGACGATCAACTACTGTCTGCAACAACCCATATTCAGGGGCGAATATGTGTTGGACACACCTCTGCTAGGACCTCTGGTTCTGGTGGGGGTGCAAGCTAATGGAGATAAAAAGTCATGAGTTAGTTAATGCATATTAGCATCTGGCATTGACAGAACGCGTCAACGCCTTTGACAAGCTAAAAAGTCATCAACACGGCGTGCATCTGATTCAAACAGCCGGAGATAATTCACTTTCTACGCAGTTTGCGAAGGCTGCACATTCATCTATGCCAGCGCAAGGGTTGTTTGACCTCAGCTGGTCAGCCTACGTGCCGGATTCTTATCAGAAGGGGGTCATCTCAGCGGGAGACTGAACTTGCACGAGCTAAGTGTGCACACAAACACATTCTAACCGATAAAAGGTTTAAAAAGTTCAAGGTATCCAGACTGATTCTTACGCACTTATGTAATGCGCTCAAGGCGTGACTTGGCAGAAATAAAAACATTACTCTGTTAAGTGTTACCAAGTTGGAAGTGGTGTGTGTATGTGTGTGTGTGTGTGGCTGATTTTCAAAACGGTATGTGCAACTTGTTTGGTCCTGTTACAACATTTAATCCACCTGGATTTGTGAATGCAACTATTTCCACTATCCTTAGTGCTTATTTTGCATTAGTATGACCGAAAAAAATAATAATCAAAAGTTAAAGTCATGCAAGAGCAAAAAGGAATGAGCAAAGCAACATGCACGGCATGCAAACAGTTCCTTGTTCGACGGACACTATGGTGAGCACCAGACTATCGACAACAAATAATCATTCCGATAACACACACTTTCATAAAAATGTGTTTGATCTAAAAAGGATGCAAATAGGAAATTATGAGCACATTAACAAAAAGGGAAAGTTTCAAAAAAAGGAAAGTTGGGGTTCTAAATCAGCATCAAGTGTGACGCACGCGCATGTTTTGTGTGAGTAATACTGCAACCAGTAAGGAATCTCCCTTTCTGCGACATCATTTTTCAGCTGGAAAATAATGCTGCTGCAAAACACAAGGTGTGAATGCCAAATGTCCCACTCTAGCCACCATAAAAGCACGCTTTCATCACATGCTATAAAAACACTTTCTTGTGAATTTCCCCACAAGGAATCAATACAGCACATCCATCCATTTGCACATCCATCCGGTAACAAAATCAAATTGGATTTAACGCAGACTTTTGAAAGAGCTTTTGGCTAGTGCAAGTCACAAGTTTGCGTGTCACAAGTGTGGGTATGAGACAGCTTGCACATTCACTGATGTCACAGCTTTAATCTTTGCGGTGCATGTCAATGGCGGAGGCATTCGAGGGCTCGTTTAATGCGGATGGGTTTGCAGGCACGCTTTAAAACCTGACTGTCATGCCATGATCTCAACATCTCAAAGCTTTGGCCTAAAGACTGAAGACATCTGGCTTGGTGACCTAATTTATGCATGAGGCGGAAACTAAACCGTGGATGTTTCAGAGGAACACAGGGGTGATGCGGGGTTTAGGATGTCGTATGCCCACCCCTCGTGCCCCACCGGATGGCCTATGGCACTGCCAGAGTCTCTTGGTAAACGGCCCGTCTCACTTTTATTGGCAATTACTGCAGAAGGTCACACATCAGTAAAGAGCCTGGATTCCAGGAAAAAAAACGAGGAAAAAAAAGAAGGGCAGGTCTTATGTAACCTCTGGTTGAGAGCTGGCGGGAGTCCAGGAATCGTGCTGCACAAAGCAGAGGAAACTGGGACAGCATCGCGCGCGGGGACGGATGTGTCCACAGCTCCCCCTGATGGACGGATGGAGGAGTGCAGAGGAGGAGCCACAGACTATAGAGGACACATGAGGACAACAGACACCGACACACACACACACACACTTACTGGAGCTTACTGATTCTACTGAATGAGAGAGAGAGAGAGAGAGAGAGAGAGAGAGAGAGAGAGAGAAGTGAAGAAAAGAAAGAAAGAAAGAAAGAGAAAGAAAGAAAGAAAGAAAGAAAGAAAGAAGAGAAAGAAAGAAAGAAAGAAAGAAAGAGAAAGAAAGAAAGAAAGAAAGAAAGAAGAGGAAGGAAAGGAAAGAAAGAAAAAATAGAAAAAAAGAAACAATAGAAGGAAAAGAAAGAAAGAAAGAAAGAAAGAAGAAGAAAGAAAGAAAGAAAGAAAGAAAGAAAGAAAGAAAGAAAGAAAGAAAAAGAAAGAAAGAAAGAGAAGAAAGAAAGAAGGAAAGAAGGAAAGAAGGAAAGAAAAGAAAGAAGGAAAGAAAAAGAAAGAAAGAAAGAAAAGAAGGAAAGAAAGAAAGAAAGAAAAAGAAAGAAAGAAAGAAAGAAAAGAAAGAAAAGAAAGAAAGAGAAAGAAGGAAAGAAGGAAAGAAGGAAAGAAAGGAAAGAAGGAAGAGAAAGAAAGAAAGGAAAGAAAGAAAGAAAGAAAGAAAGAAAGAAGAAGAAAGAAAGAAAGAAAGAAGGAAAGAAAGGAAAGAAAGAAAGAAAGAAAGAAAGAAAGAAAGAAAGAAAGAAAGAAAGAAAGAAAGAAAGAAAGAAAGAAAGAAAAGAAAGAAGAAAGAAAGAAAGAAACTAAAAAAATGGAAAAAGAAACAATAGAAAAGAAAAGAAAAAAATGGAAGAAAGAAAGAAAGAATTTATGGTTAAGGACACACACACACAGTTTCTCCATCTACATTACATAAGCTTCCCTGCTCAGCTGCACATATGCATCATCAACCTAAAGCATATTATCCTCCTCATCCCTCTTATCTTCTCTCTCTCACACATACTCGCGCGCAACACACGCACTCACATCCGCACACACATACACAGCCTGCGCCGTATCCCAGAGCCTTACACACTGTGATGGGAGGCGCGTTTGCTTATGTAGAAGATAAAGATGAAGAGAGAGAGAGAGGAGTTGTATGTTATGTGAGTACAGGCCAAGGATGGTCTGTCAATACATGTGCAGAGAACACGTGTGTAAGACGTGTAAAATGAGGCCTCCGGACCACACAACAGGTGTTTCCACAGACAATTGAGATACTTGTACCCTCTGAGTGCATATATATATAAATATACACACACATCTCTCAGTGCTGGGCAATGATTACACACTTTAATATCCGGCGATTAACCGCGCTGATCCGACCTGCGATTAATCACAAATAACCGGGGGTTCACATGGCAGCAACAAAGGGGAACAAAAGGGGGAATTCACATGGCAGAGCATCTCAAACTAAACTAAACTAAAATGAACATGCGTTAATATAAATACTGTTTTTTTTCCCATTCAGCATGACCAAAAAATGCTGTCAATAACTTGCATCAAAACCTATAAGTTTCCCATATGCCTTAGTCAGCAGCACCTCAGCCTTTTTTTACTAGTAAGAATGTATAGAGAAAAAACACAGATTGCAGTTTTAAATATCTCAAGCTGACTATTTGATGTTCTGCTTTTCTTGAACACCCTTTACTGACTTTCTTTATGTCTCCTGCTATACAATTAATAAAGAGGCTCTTATAAAGTTATGAGACTCAACCAGACACACATATACACATTATAATAATGCCATGAGTGGTGTTCTTTTCTTGTTCACCCATTCCATACAACTGCATGAATGTTCAAGAACGTTTACACATGCCTTCCTGTTATGAGGAGACTGGGTCACATTTCATCCCTGGAACTGATAGGAGAGCAGTGACTATAAATACAGTAGAAACTCTTGACTTCAACTCAAACATGCAGATGCTCACTTTAAATTAGGATTTAAAGAGACATTCCCATCTCTTAGATAAAAATACGTCAATGGAAAAAACCACAAAGACCAGCGTCACTGTATAAAATATACTCTTTTGTAAGAAATTTAGATTAAGGTTTGTAAATCTCCCACTATTTCAAGATGGTCCTCACTGCAGAACACAAAATCCAGGGGAGGAGTTGGACCCAGAGCCTACTCCCACCTTACATATACCTGAATCTACCATCACCAACTCCACCCCTAATCCTACCCATCTCTGACCCCTGATCCCTAACTCCAACCCTACCTACCCATCTCCAACCCCTGATCCTGACCTACCCCCATCATCATCAATATTACCATCATCATATCAACTCCACTGAATCCTACCCATTTCCCCCCCCCTACCCTAACCTACCAGAACCCACCCATCACCTCCCCCTACCCCTAACCAACCTAATCCTACCATCTTTCTGCCCTCAGTGTCCCTAACCTGACCTGTGCTCTACCCATCACCTCCCCCTAATCCTTAGACCCACTGTTTAAACCATCTCCATTGCCCTATCCCTAACCCCACCTGAATTCAACCATTCTCACCTGATCCTGAATTCATCATAATTCATCACATCCTTCTGACCT
>JAQIUQ010002275.1:77500-151448 GCA_030378365.1 Hybognathus amarus | reverse complement strand
CTAATTCTGTCTCTAAGTCGAATCTTCCTTCCTTGCCTGCCCGCCGGCGGCCTCGCTCTCTCACTGACGGTGATGTCCATATCTCAAGCTCTGCAAAGGGTCTGAGAGCTCCATTTTTGCACTCAGGTCTAAGTCCCATGGCCCTCTATCAGAATCCAGAGTTTCAAGAAGATCAGAGAAACTCAAAATTTTGACCCCCAAAAAAACGACAGTGGTACCCCTTATGTTTTTTTTTTTTGGGTGCGAAAAAATAAGTTTCTCCAATCTTCTTGAAAATCTGGATTCTGATAGAGGGCCATGGACTTAGACCTGAGTGCAAAAATGAGGCTCTAGACCCTTCCAGAGCTGAGATATTGAGAAAATTCCACCGTCTCGCCCACTATTTTTATAATGGCATAAATGCTACGTTGGATGTCCATATCTCAGCTCTGGAAAGGTCTAGAGCCTCCATTTTTGCACTCAGGTCTAAGTCCCATGGCCCTCTATCAGAATCCAGAGTTTCAAGAAGATCAGAGAAACTCAACATTTTGACCCCAAAAAAAACGACAGTGGTACCCCTTTTGTTTTTCATCCTACGTGGGATGTTCATATCTCAGCTCTGGAAGGGTCTAGAGCCTCCATTTTGCACTCAGGTCTAAGTCCCATGGCCCTCTATCAGAATCCAGAGTTTCAAGAAGATCAGAGAAACTCAAAATTTTGACCCAAAAAAACAACAACAGTGGTACCCCTTATGTTTTTTTTGGGTGCGAAAAATAAGTTTCTCCAATATTCTTGAAAATCTGGATTCTGATAGAGGGCAATGGGACTTAGACCTGAGTGCAAAAATGGAGGCTCTAGACCCTTCCAGAGCTGAGATATTGAGAAATTCCACCGTCCCAAAATTCCACCGTCTCGCCCACTATTTTTATAATGGCATTAATGCTATGTTGGATGTCCATATCTCAGCTCTGGAAGGGTCTAGAGCCTCCATTTTTGCACTCAGGTCTAAGTCCCATAGCCCTCTATCAGAATCCAGAGTTTCAAGAAGATCAGAGAAACTCAAAATTTTGTCCCCCCAAAAAAAACAACAGTGGTACCCCTTATGGTTTTTTTTTTGGGTGCGAAAAATAAGTTTCTCCAATCTTCTTGAAAATCTGGATTCTGATAGAGGGCAATGGGACTTAGACCTGAGTGCAAAAATGGAGGCTCTAGACCCTTCCAGAGCGGAGATATTGAGAAAATTCCATCCGTCTCGTCGCCACTATTTTCATAATGGCATAAATGCTAAGTTGGATGTCCACATCTCAGCTCTGGAAGGGTCTAGAGCCTCCATTTTTGCACTCAGGTCTAAGTTCCATGGCCCTCTATCAGAATCCAGAGTTTCAAGCAGATCAGAGAAACTCAAAATTTTGACCCAAAAAAACGACAGTGGTACCCCTTTTGTTTTTCATCCTTCGTGGGATGTCCATATCTCAGCTCTGGAAGGGTCTAGAGCCTCCATTTTTGCACTCAGGTCTAAGTCCCATGGCCCTCTATCAGAATCCAGAGTTTCAAGAAGATCAGAGAAACTCAAAATTTTGACCCCCAAAAAAAACGACAGTTGTACCCCTTATGTTTTTTTTTTTGGGTGCGAAAAATAATTTTCTCCAATCTTCTTGAAAATCTGGATTCTGATAGAGGGCCATGGGACTTAGACCTGAGTGCAAAATGGAGGCTTAGACCCTTCCAGAGCTGAGATATTGAGAAATTTCCACCATCTCGCCCACTATTTTTATAATGGCATAAATGCTACGTTGGATGTCCATATCTCAGCTCTGGAAGGGTCTAGAGCCTCCACTTTTGCACTCAGGTCTAAGTCCCATGGCCATCTATCAGAATCCAGAGTTTCAAGAAGATAAGAGAAACTCAAAATTTTGACCCAAAAACAAACCGACAGTGGTACCCCTTTTGTTTTTCATCCTACGTGTGATGTCCATATCTCAGCTCTGGAAGGGTCTAGAGCCTCCATTTTTGCACTCAGGTCTAAGTCCCATGGCCCTCTATCAGAATCCAGAGTTTCAAGAAGATCAGAGAAACTCAAAATTTTACCCACCCCCAAAAAAACGACAGTGGTACCCCTTATGTTTTTTTTGGGTGCGAAAAAATAAGTTTCTCCAATCTTCTTGAAACTCTGGATTCTGATAGAGGGCCATGGGACTCAGACCTGAGTCAAATTGAGGCTCTAGGACCAGTGGTTTCAATCCTGGTCCTGGGGACCCACAGCTCTGCACAGTTTGTATTTCTCCCTCTTTTAACACACCTGATTCAGATCATCCAGCTCGTTAGGAAAGAGTTCTATGAACTGAACTGGGTGTTTCTAGATGAAGGAGACAAATAGAATATGCAGAGCTGTGGATTACAGATCGGTTGAAGCCACTGCTGCACTCCCAGAGCTGAGATATTGACAGAATTCCACCGTCCCAAAATTCCGCCGTCTCGCCCACTATTTTTATAATGGCATTAAATGCTATGTGGGATGTCCATATCTCAGCTCTGGAAGGGTCTAGAGCCTTGCATTTGCACTCAGGTCTAAGTCCATGGCCCTCTCATCAGAATCCAGAGTTTCAAGAAGATCAGAGAAACTCAAAATTCTACCCCCCCCAAAAAAACGACAGTGGTACCCCTTATGATTTTTTTTTAGAGTGCGAAAAAATAAGTTTCTCCAATCTTCTGAAACTCTGGATTCTGATAGAGGGCACATGGGACTTAGACCTGAGTGGAAAATGGAGGCTCTAGACCCTTCCAGAGCTGAGATATTGACAAAATTCCACCGTCCCAAAATTCCACCTCTTGCCCACTATTTTCATAATGGCATAAATGCTATGTTGGATGTCCACATCTCAGCTCTTGGAAGGGTCTAGAGCCTCCATTTTTGCACTCAGGTCTAAGTCCCATGGCCCTCTATCAGAATCCAGAGTTTCAAGCAGATCAGAGAAACTCAAAATTTTGACCCAAAAAAAACGACAGTGGTACCCCTTTTGTTTTTCATCCTATGTGGGATGTCCATATGTCAGCTCTGGAAGGGTCTGAGAGCCTCTATTTTTGCACTCAGGTCTAAGTCCCATGGCTTGGAGAAATTGGAGAAAAAGTTTCTCCAATCTTCTTGAAACTCTGGGTTCTGATAGAGGAAAATAGTTTTAATCTTGAAAGAAACTTTAATTAGAATGTCCAGAAAAATACCTACCCAAATCCCCATTCAATAGATTGCAAGTTGGCGATCTTTGGCTCTCAATTGAGATTAGTTGCATGAAGGCCAGGGTTAGTATTTCAGAAAATAGTGGGTTATTGGACAAATAGTGGGTTCGTGGGATGGGGTGTGTCCCAGGGATTACGTCCGATGCACACAGGAAATGACTAACATGAACGCATTGATTGATTCCTTAGGTTTGTTTTGTTATGAATAAACAAATGTGCAATAAACAATTCACCATACCTAGAGATTGGCATGGGTTCTTTCAGATAAGATACGTCTTTCAATGCAAATCAAACCAAGCTATTAGGCTAACTGGAAGTAAACCATGCCAATCTCTAGGCATGGTGTGTGACTGATGTGGGGATATTTTAATTCCAAAGGCCAAGGGAACTTTATCAGGATGCATATTATCCTGGATCCATGAAATAACTGGCTTTTAAAAATAAAAATCTGCCTGACTTTATGGGAATTTAACATAGGGGGGTACTGACTTATGCACCCTGTATTTTAAGGAAAAACATTTATTTATTTATGATACATTATTCATTCACAAAGAAAATTTGTTTCCTTAAAGGTTGGAGTTTTCCTCATTTTTCTAATTAAGGCATTAAGATCAATATCCAAAAGATGATTTTTTATTCCTCTTTTTAGGCAACTTTAGCATGGGTGCCAAAACGTATTCACACCACTGTATATAAAGGAAAACCTTACGATTAAAATTGTAATGTTATAATGTTCAAGTTTTTCTTCTAAAAAATGACCAGATTGATTGATTTGGAAATATTTAGTTTGTTACAAACAATGTGCAATCTGTAAAACAAAAACCTCAAAATTATAGTTGAAATGGTATACTGCTGGAATTTTTTGACCTTGAGAAAAAGCTTACAGTATAGAGCAACAAATTTTATGTTCATTAATTTATTTAATGTTGGTACATTTTTGGGAAGTACACCTGTTTTGACCTGATGTCCATTGGAATGGACAAAAAAACAAAACAATGAAAGCAATTAAATATTTTTCTTTTTTTGTATTTGTTTTAATTTATAGAAGCCTCATGAGCTGGGAAAATGTACTTTTATATTTTTCAGAAACTTGAAACATAATTCAGGTCTGAGGGGGTTAAAGTGGCTATAATGCTTTTGGGGAAATTACCTTTCAAGTGTGTGATCTAGTTGTTTGTGAATGTAAGCGGTCCACAATCGTTCCAAAAATTAAAGTGCAAGAGACAAGTTATTGTCTCCCAAAAGGAAAAAAAAAACTGCTTGAAATGAGTCGTCAGTAATTCCAGTCTTGCTTCCGGCTTTGAACAAATTTGCATAATGGCAGCCTAATGACATCATCTATCTTTGAGGACACAGGCTTGAACTGATTATAATTACTGATGTTGCAAATGTATTCCTGTCAAAAGTCGCATACTTCCTTACTACTTTTTAGGTGAATAATAGAATGTGACAATGTCTAAATTCACAGTCTCGTAAAAGAGAAGGCAAAAAGTATACAATAACCTACTACTACCAGCAAGATTCTGAATGTGCGTATGGTGGACACTTTACAATCCCATGAGGCCACGGGAGAAGATTGGCAGCGAAATATGGCAGTCGACACAACTAACCCTGGTATGATCAATAATGACATGGCAATTGTAGTACTTCCAGATTACATAACATAATAGAACATACTTTTTTTATTGGTCGTTAAGAAACTGTTCAAAATAAGTACCTATTCAAGAGCGTATGTGATGAAACCCTGAAATTCAGATTTGGTAATGCGTGTTCTGTTTCTTACTGGAACTGTAAGCAATAGACCAACCATAACAGACTAGGGCCGTCTGACCAAATCAGAGCAGAGGAAGCTCTTGGAAAGGAGAGATTTAGAGAGACTGGATCCTTTCTGAACCATTTCAGACACTGAGAAAACAGGAGATGCTGCAGTGTATATTATGAAAGTGTTTTGTGACCCTGGATGAATGTACCAGGTACTGTTAACCTATTGTAGGAGACCAGAAAAACAATATTAGTTAAAAAAATAAATAAAAACATAATAGGAGCACTGTTTTTTTTTCTAATTTTCTGAATTAGTATTTAGACTAAAAACAAAACGGGAAAAAACATTTCTTAAAAGCAGACATGGATAAGGCAAATTCTTTCATTAATTCTTTTAATCACAAATGGCATAAACTCATTCTCACAACAGCATCTTTGCCTTTCTCTCGCTCTTTTTAATTTTTTTTACTTTATTTTACAATTTATGGAATAAATTTCACTTGAAAAAGAAAAACAAATACAGTTTTTGCATTTCAGGATGAAAAGCTTCCTATTCTCAACTTCATTCTTATTAATAAATACCTTCTCCTAAGATTCAGAGCCCTCTGAGAAGAATAATATGGATATGTCGTGGAGAGAGGGGAGAACGTTTTTTCCTTCTAATTGTCTTACAAAAAAAAAAAAAAAAAATGAAGCAAAAGAAATAAGCGTAGGGTTGAAAACCAGAAAGGCAGAAAACAAAGAGGGAAAAAGTTTTAATGGCAGCCCAGAAATCAAAGAAAACCCATTGGATGTTATAATAATAAAAAAATGGAATATTCACACTAAAATATAAGCACTCTCCACCTGCATGCTACTCAGTAGTGGATCCACATTAAGGTGAACTAAGACAAAGTGCATTCAGGCTAGTAATGCAGCATTTTAATAAACCTACAACTAATTCAATTCACTCTTTGTCCTGGCAGACAGTTGTTTAGGAAGGGGGAAAAATGTTGGATTTCTCAATTGGCCCAGAAAACATTCTACATCTCGCAAATGTGTGTGCAGGAGATGCCAAGCCACAGCGCCCTCCTCTGGACAAAACACATGAGCAATAAAGGAAATAAAAGTGGATTCTTCATTTGAATTTGAGAATTATTGCATAAAAACTTACAACCAAATAGAAAAACAAACCAAAAACATTCAAAATTATGTAACAAACAAAATTATATTCAAAAATCACCACAACAGTTAAACATTTACTACTAAAACTGAGTCCTTTGCAGTGTTTGCCTTAGAAAAAAAAAAAGAAACCCCCACAAAGACCCCAGTGCATTGCCACATAGAAACCGGGTTTGTCAGATAACGGTTAAAACCAAGAGAGCATTTCAGGGGCTGTCGCACTGCAGACGGCTCTATATTCCTCAGATTTTATTTTTAAATGTTTCTTATAATCAAAAGGTAACAATTTATCACAGGCTCTGACAAGACAAAAAAATCTCTTTGGTGCTCTAAGGTTCACTGAGCTTAATGAATTCATATTTGTTGGTTGTTTTAGCATTCGGTTGTATTATATCAAACTGTACCACAAAAAAAGTGCCTGCTGTTTGAGACACGGCGGCGCTCTTGCTTCACCAGCATATTCAAGTACAAAATAAAAAGCAAAAAAAAAAAAAGAACACAAGACCAAATTAAGTCCAGAGTTGTCAGATTAAAACTGCGGTGCAGATCTCCATCCTCCAGACGCTCATGGATCCTCCGCATCATCACGGCGATTCGCAGGACCAACAGCCTCCAATCAAACGCTTCTCAGGTGGGCGGCGCCAGACAACATGTTTGTTCTTCTTTTTGATTGGTGGATTACTTACTCAGTTGCACTTGTCCTTGTCTTTTGTTTTCCTTTTTCCATTCTTAACGTTTTCATTCAATAGCTAAACAGACTTCTTATTCAGTTTCTTGCCTTTTTTCAGAGCCAACTTGTTTTTGATGTATCCCCTCTTCCTTTTGGCTGTCTGTGAACCATGAAAACAAAAGAGTTAAATACACTTGAAATAACCGGTCATAACAGGCAATTGTATAACTACTATTATAAAAATTCATTTGATTAATTAAATGTTTTATTTAGTCATTATTCTGTCACATATAGTCACAATTCTGTCATTACGCCAGGAGGTGGCGACAAATGAGTGTTTCAAAAGGTTTGCCATTGAATCATTCATTTTAAAGATTTATTCACAAACACTAAATCTCACATTCAAATTATTTTGTTCAAATTAATATTTTTAAAATGAACCAAAGCATAGGGCTGTTACGGTTATGGAATTTCCTTGCGGTAATGTTGAGTGGCTCAATAGCGCGATATGCGGTATTACTGCCATTTATTCATTTTATTTAATTTATGTGTATTTGTTGCTATATAAATAAAGTTTACGATGGACAAAAACAGAGGACATTTTCAGTAACCAGTGTAACCGAAACTAAACAGCGTCTACAGTGTATGCGCATTGAAAGACTCACTCAGTGCACATATTGTTATGACAACGGACTGAGCGAGTCTTTGAACCGTTCATTCAACGAACACGTTTAAAAAAAACTGATTCATTAAAAGAGATATAATGAAACAAGATGTTACTTATTTTTAACTTTGAGGTTCAACTTTTCAAGGCTCAGCTGATCAGCAATGCGTCGCATGGGTAACGCTGAAGCTGATGCTTCACTTATTAGAGACTAGGGGTGTCACGATTCTCTAAATCCTTCGATTCGATTTAGTTTTCGATTCTAAGGTCACGATTCGATTTTGATTCTGATTTAAAAAAAAAATTAAAGCGCAGATTGCTATGCAATTTTTAGACTACAAGTTTATGCATTATGCAATATAAATTTGTTCACAATGTACACTACACCATTGCCAAATTTAAAATATAACAAAAACAAGTAACATCATAAATGTAACAATAATTTTATTAGGTCAGAAGATGTGTGATCTTCTCAGAAGATGATCTGTATTCAAGGCCACTAAATGTGCACTTCTCAGACCTTCAATAACTTTCTCCTTTAAATTGTTGTACAATGAGGGTATCACCGTAGTTGTGAAATGCGTTCTACTTGGGATTTCATGGCGCGGTTCTAGCACGCTAATTAAATGCCTAAATCCGGAGTTTTCCACGACCGTCGCATATCTGCAGCGATGAATACTCCTAAGGCGCTTGTAATTGCATTTTCACTGAGTTGAGTTACTTGGAAGTTTAATTCCAAATGAAGACGGGAGAGTAGCCTAGTTTGTACAGTTGTTGGTTTGACCGACAAATCTATATTTTTGTGCTGTCTGCGGAGATGCGCAGCCATGTGGAATATGGTACACGCACATAGCAGAGCTTGCAAACTGTGGCTTTTTGTTCGAGAACGTGAACGTTGTCAACAACTTACCGCACTGCAAATCCAAAATACCTCCACACAGGTGACTTCAGAGAAGCAGGAGGGTTTTCAAGTTCCGTTGATGGGTCTTCAGTGTTCGGTATCTGCAGTTGCCATGATGTGTCAGTTAGAGGACTCGCAGCCTTTCAACAGGTGTTTTGTTTTCCGCACCGTGATTAGTCGTTCATCATGAATGAGTCATTCATCATAAGTGATCTGTTCATTGCCTCTGTCATGCGAACAAATGAAAAAAAAGACTCTGACGGAAGGTAAAGTAATTATTTGTTCCCTGTAAATTATTTTTCACTGCATTCATTATGTACATCTTCTTCTGGGAATTTGCATGTTAATAGTATAACATTTAAAGCCCCTGAAATGACTAGAAAAAAAGTTTAGTTAATTTTGATGAACGAAATTGAACAATAGATTCAGTACAACGATTCGAACTTTCAATCACGGACGTGACATGGGGCGTGGCAGTATCGACGATACCATTTTTTATTTCGATTTCAATACCATTGAATTAATTTCGATTAATTTCAATTCTAATATCGAAATCGTGACACCCCTATCTAGAGACCAATATAGCATTGATTTCAATGCGTGACTCACTGATTTTATTTCCCCGCGGCTTCCTTGTGCTGTGGGATGCTGACCAGCGCTGCTGCTGACGCGCATTTATGGGAAAATACCGTGAAAAGAACGTTAAAACTACTGATGCGACAAATATTTCGCTTCCCTTTGACACGATAAGCTTTCACGACTTCAAAGACAGATGCAGGTAATGCACGCGCTCTGCCGACTCTCTCATTCACTGTCTGTGTGAAGCCTCTGTAGGCTACACATCATCACCATAATAAACAGTCTTGTTATCATTATGAACTTGTTTAACATTCAATACACATGCATTAAGTTCAACAAAGGGTATATAGCCTTATAAAAAAGAAAAAAAAAGAAAAAAGTGAATATCGCGGTTGCTGCGGTTACATGCAATTCACTGCGGTTGACTTGTCAGAAGCGCGGTACTACAATATCGCTGTTATCGCAACAGCCCTACCAAAGCAATCAATATTGTCAATAGTTATGTTTTTTTTTTTTTTCAGAATCTGTAGAACTACAATCTCCATTTTACACACACACAAAAAAATTGTGATTCTCCGTAACCAAACAGTTGATGCACACATATGGGAAAAATACTATGGAAGTCAATGGGGTCCATCAACTATTTGGTAAGCCAAATTCTTGAAAATAACTTAATTTGTGTTCAGCAAAAGAAAGAAATGAATTGGCTTTATGCAAAGCTGCACTACTTCCTGAACTTCAGCCAGCTCCTTGTTTCCTGTCTGGCATTATTGGACAAACTTGATTAATTCACTAATTATTGTTGCCGTGACTACTGAGGTCAGGCACACCTGAATTAATCAAGTTTGTCCAATAATGCCAGACAGGAAACAAGGAGCTGGCTGAAGTTCAGGAAGAGTGCAGCTGTGCATAAAGCCAATTCAGGTTAAGAACAACTGGATGGTGAAGTAAATGACAGAACTATCCCTTTAACAGACATTTTGTGTTAAATAAATGATCAGTAAATCATTCAAGCCGATCAATTAAGAAGATTCCGGAATGACTACAATTGCCCCTATTAAGCTTTAATTCTATTAAGTATTAAAAACTCTCAAGTTGCACAGTCTCCCATCATTAAATAATGATGCTGTTCTAATGGAATCTAGAGGGAGGAACCTTTTTTGAGGTGTACTTCTGCTTGGCTGCGATGTTGCGGAGCTTGTGGTCCAGAGCCTGTCGGTTCTCCTGCTTCTTCACCCTGTAGATGCGCACCAGCCAGTGCTCAGAGGTAAACGCCTCCTCCAAGTGTTTCAGACGGATGTCCTTGTTGCCGATCTCTGCGTTCCGTGTCCGATCAAATCCAGGGGGTGTGCGGAAGTCCAGCTGTGGGAGAGGCGTTTGCTGTTAGTTCTAGGGCCGTATTCACAAAGAATTTTAAGGCTAAAAGTAGCTCCTAACTGGCAAATTTAGGAGCAACTCCTAGAAAATAATGGGCGTGTCACTCCTAACTTTAGGACTCCTAATTTTTTTCACTAAGAGTAATTCACAAAGCATTTTAGCCCTGAAAAGTAGCACCTAAGTCTGGGACCGCTTAAAAGAAGTCGAGAGGACTCCTAACTCACTAAGACCTATTCACAAAGGATTGTAGCGACACCACCGCCTCTCACAGTCGTCCGGGTCCGCGACACAAGCGGGAATGATGCATTCATCTGCAAACAAATCCTCCCATGTCTCATGCTTAGTTTTGCTTGAAATCCCAGTGCCGAATTTCACTTTTATTATGTTTTTTTTTTTTTTTTTGCACCAACTGGGCCAGCAGCAGTAACTGATCCTGCGTCCAGTTGGGCTTTCTTTTCCATTTTAGTTCATAATCCACCGTCATTCAACTATTACTTACTTCAATAGGAGCAACATTTCCTTGCTTTAAATAGTCTAGTTAGGCTAAAAGAATGTCAATTAACCAAGCAAGTGTTAATGCAAGTGTGGTTTTTCATTATTAGGCAAGTGAAGGTTTTCTTTAGGGTATTAGGAACCCTATTCACCATAGCGCCTAAAACGCAAGGCGCGCCGCATTCTACCGGCGGTCGCGCTCCGGTTGGTTCTTGTAACGTGCACCGCTCCATACGGACGCGCTTGGAAAAAAGGGCGCACAAATCGCGCACTACATTTAAAATAATGAACTTGAGCGTGCAAAAGACACGATAGGTGAACACTGCAGGCCCTTAGGCTACCTTGAATAATTTCATTCATGACTTTTCTCTCTCTGCCTTTTTAGAATTACACTTCACTGTGTCCTGCACAAACATGTCATTATATAGCCTATGCATTTCGAATGACATTACTTTTTTTTTATTATTATTATTTTGTGTAGGACACAGACATCTTTAGATGTTGTAAATCCTTAATTTGTTGCGTCTGTGTTATGTTCCGCATGATGGACCTGTCATCTAACAACCAATCACTGTGATCATTGCGAGGAAGCTCGTGCATGAAAATTGACGTCATCCATAGCAATGAAGACTCACTCTGAGTTGTGAGACTTCAAATGAGTTGTCATTTTTCCTTACTAAGAGTAGGTCTGAAAGGCATTGTGAATAACTTTTAAGAGAAAACTCCTAGCTAAAATATTTTAGTGCGATTTAGGAGTACTCCTAGTGGTAAGATAAAATTCTTTGTGAATACAGCCCCAGATCTATATAGACCCCTTTTGCGCCGACGTCAGTTACGTCACGGCGCTAGCTGGAGGCAAAACAAAATGAAAACTGGAGGCGGCCAATGCAAATCTGCACAGATTCGGCTAAATAATAAGGAGCTTAAATTACTTTTATTATTATTAAATATCATTGTATTGTGTTGTTTGCTGCTGAGTATCAATGAAAAATGAATATGCTGTATCTGGACTTTTTATTTCTAGAAAATATTCACATGATTAAAATCGCACCGTAATGTCACTCTTTACATTGTCGTCGCTCTCGGCAGAACTGCAGATTCGGACACACAAGTCTTGTACATGACCATTCAGCACATAGTTATAGGCATCTAAAGCCACTCAACCGAGGTAACGTAACGTTAATCCTGTCAGATCGTCCACGAGTGAGCGTGTAGGCGGCTGACGGGTCGGCCAATCCGGTTCTGTCCGTTAAAATTAACTTTTGAAAATAACAATCGTGGCCCTGGACACTGAGTGACCTTACGCATTAAGATAAAATCAGATTTTCTTCAGTCATTGTTAAAAAACAAGCAAAACTTAAAAAACAAAACTTGCTTACTTGCATTAGTTAAGCGGCCAGAGTGCTCTGTTCTGCCTCCACCTAAGCTCCGCCCACATAAAACGCGCACCGTGTTTACCAACTGTAAAGCGGTCTATACACACGTTCCTACACTATCAGAGGGGCACAATGGATCAGTCATTGTTGTTGCACCAACTAAATTAAAAGGAAGCACTACTCACTTGCATTTCCCCAAAGCGGTAGTAAGACATCTTGTACATCAGGCAGTTGAGCAGGGTGGGAGAGCCGGCCTTATCCACTCGAAACTCTCCTTGTGGTGTGAAGTAATCACTTTCCTAGCAAAAGAACAAAAGACACCTCAATAAGACAGCAAATATCACAAACATATGAATTATGTATAATATACATTTCTCAGTGTGGGCGACCCTGAAAGCCCATCAACGTAACAGTCTTGGAATGTATTGAAAAAACAGTGAATGTTACATAAAGCTTTATTAATTGCTGTTGCGGCAGAAGCGTTAAAGAGGATCGCAGCATCTCAGAGAGTTAACCTAACAGTCTAACATCATGATCAAACCCTGTCAGAGGAGCTCATTCGCTATACTGCACTTCTACAAAAACAATGTTTTTTGTTTTCGAAGCTAACCCAAAGTTTTCACACAAAGATGACAACGTTCACACGGATCAGACGAAAACAATTAAAATGCTGTATTATGCTACAAGGCCAGTAGTTGGCGATGTCACCCATGGACTGTACAAGTAACATGCATTTTCACAAGTTCAATTTTCAGTTAACACAGAGGCGATAATGCTATGGTTTTCAAAAACGTGCACTTGAAAAAAAAAACAACAAAGGGAAATAAAGACAAAGATAAAAACAAAAAAACAATACACTAAACTAAAATGTGTTAAAAAAAAAATGACTTAAAAAAAGTAAAAAAGAACATCATAATTGCCCTTCCCTAATCTATGACTAGACCTAGCACACCAGACATCTAATAAAATTGTAAAAAAAATTGATATTAAACTATGATTTTTTTTTTTCAAAGCAAATCCCTGCCCATCTCTAATCTTTTCCTTTATTACAAATTCAATAATGCAAAAAAACTAATTCCCATAGCTCTACAAATACACCATTCTCAGAAAAAAAAAAACAATTTATACCAACAAAAAATTATTGATTTTTGAAAATTATTGATAAAAAAGTATATATATAAATAATATTTTAACAATAATTTATAATTTTCTGTAATAAAAATTATAATTACCCATCCCTAATCTATAATGATTACAAAAAATAGCGCACTGGACATTCAAAAGCTGGGATTGACATTGACACTGACCCGCATATCTTTAGGATGCTCCCCCTCAGCGATGGTGCACCATCCACAGGAACTTGTTAATGTCGTCGCCTGAGTATCCAATCACTCCCCCAAAGATGATCAGAACGTAATCCACATCCAAGGACTTCATTATCTCACAGGCTGCACTCTCATTGGAGGACATAGGCTTTACCGACCTGCAGAAGGAACAGAATATTGATGGCTTTCAGTGTCCTCAAGATGGCGCTGACTGAGACAGAGCACCGATACCATGTCAAAAGCAGGTCATTTTTTCAACATTTAATCTTAAATGATAGCAAATCAGACCCCATTGTAATGTCTCACCAGTGCTATGTGACTGTTATTCCACGTGTTGTTGTCCACCAGCGTGGTGTCGGTTGGGCCATGCCGGCTATCTGAGACCCGTAGTCCCACCAGGACATGACTCGAGCGTGTTCATCTGTATTCTGCCTGAGCCAGTAAGTACGCTTCACGGAAATCGTCCAGAATGTTGCGTGACCTGGAATGAGGAAAAATCAATAACTCCTGATACTCTTTCTTTTAAAGAAGAAATAGGCCACATGAAGGTGCCCTTACCCGTCATGGTTGTATGATGCCAGCACTACACTGGGACTGGAGTATGCATTGCTGGTTACCCACGTGCCAGCGCACCTGCAAACATCATCAAGATAGCATCAGCATTAACACTGGTAACAATGCTTTTGATGTTGGGGCCCAAACCCTCTTCCGGCCGGTCCTGCTCCAGCACGTGCTTTCCGTACTCTTGCCGGCTGCAAATGCACATGGACACACCAATCAAACAAAATACAGATGACCTACAAACAAGTTATCCACCAATTAACAATCTGTTCTCAGTAACAACAAAGCATTTCCCATAAACCAACCTGGTCTGGTGTTTGATCTCAAACTATTGTCAAATGTAATTACAGTTGTTATAATAATAATCATATTAAAGGGCAATTCCACCTTGGAAAGATGAATGTGTATTTAAAATGGGTCATTTATGTAGAAGAAATGTGAAATTATTTTTTAATTTGGAGCTTTCTAGACTGAGAAAAGACAGAAAATGTATTTTTGGCTTATGTGAATGAAAAACATCAACTCCCAGAATTCATTTGCTTTCGCTGCCCTAGGAGGCCACGCCTACCGCTGAACCTCTCGCAGTATGTAAACAACAGTCTACTAGTGATTCTCCGTGATGAGTCTGTCCGAAAATGTGTTTCGAGATCGCCCAAAATGTCCGCTCATTCGGCTTTTGCGTTCTACAGTCGTCATTCATCATGTTTACTGTGGCAAGCGGAACGAGTGCGAGCTGTATGTAAACGGCGTGAGACGAGCCAGGTTTACTGTGTCGACCGGGATGAGTGCCGGCTGTCTGCAGACGGCGCGAGGCCGGTGGCGTGATTACCGATGAGCGGCACCTAAGACGTAAGTTACCGGTCTCGTATCTCTCACGGAGGAGCAGGAATTTTCTTAGCAATGTTAAAACGCATCAACCGATCACTTGTTTGGCGTTCATGTAAACACAACAGTCAGATTCACCAATCATAAGGAATTGAGTTAGATTGAAACAAAAGCTGTAACTTACATGTAAACAATGAATGGCGACTTCAGAAATTAAAAGCTGAATCCCGGACATCGACGGCCGGACATGTCCAGGAAAAGAGGACGGTAACCCCTACTACTCAGCTTTCTCCACAGAACAAGAGCCTGCTAGCTTAGCGTCCAAAAAAGATGTGTAATGTTAATCCCAATCCTCCATAACGCATCCGTCAGCGTATTCAGTAGTTTCGTCCACATTTTCAAAACGTTTCTGCCAGTGAAATCAAACGCATTGGCACTGATCTGTGATAGGTCTGTTAGCGCAATAGGTCCAACCCCCTATTGGCGGGTTTGAAAGGGTGGGGACTCGGGCTTGTAGTTTTTTACTGAATCGCCCTCTTACACTTCCGCCAACAATGACGTAAAATGACGATTTTTGCGTCATTGTTGGAGGAAGTGAAAAAGGTAAATAGCAGATTTCTCTCGTCTCAGGGGAAAATGATAAAGTGTTGCATGACCATTCAATAGTATAACTGGGTTTCTAACAATGGAAAGCTTAATGCAAATGGGTGGAGTTGCCCTTTAAGAACAGGTATTCAATTAAAAATATTAGCTATTAAATAGTTACATAAAATAATGCATAAATATTATAAAAGTTCTTAAACTAATTGGCATTAGAAAAATCACATAAACAATCACAATAAACATAATATACATATAATAAACATCGTTCTTTTGTTGCTCTCCTCTGTAATTCGCTTTGGACAATCATGTCTGCTAAATGATTAAAGTAAATGTAATAATAATCATCATCATTTTGATTTTATTTTTAAAGGTTCAGATTAATTGAGTATTTATATAAAATGCTTTATTATAGTACAATAATAATAATAATAATAATCATAACAAGGACAATGATAATTTTTTAAATATTATTTAAATGCATGAACAATGACAATAATAATAATTAGTATTATTATTTTATATATATTTAAAATCATTCATTTGGCACCATGCACATTTTTTTGTAAGGCAGGCTTAAAACTGCGACATTTTATCCACCAAGGGGTCCTTAGCCCTGACATTTGACCCTTCACTCACCTTATCATAGAGGTTCCCCTGATTCCTCTTGTCGTCCTCATCACTGCTGTCCTCCAGCCGGCGGGTTCTCGCGCTTCATATCATCGCCCAGGTAGTGCTCAAACACACTGGAGAAGGCGATGGCTGACAGCATGCACACCACTGGGGTGAGTGTCAGCATCAGACGCACCATCACACCGGCAAAGTACACCGCGCTGATGGCATATAGAGCCACTAGGGGGCAATGGAGAAAAACAGCGGTTACTGATTCCAGAAGACAATGTAGCACTGCAGTGTAGTGTTTATGGTTCTGTACTGGATAACTCCGAGAGAGATCAAAAAACACGGAAGTGGGCCTTTAAACATGTAGCAACATGTCGTCTGTTCAAGTTCCCTTGTTTATTCTACCGGAAGACTTCAGTAACTCCATGACAGCCATTGAAAAATAACAAACTCTTCTGGGACTGAGACTAATTCAAAGCATTCAGTTCCCAAGCACCTCCACAAATTGAAATGCTCATAGCAGACATCAAATAGCAGTGAGTGTTCTCAAGAACAGGATACAATCACCACATTTTAATATTGTTCAGAGTAAACAGCCTGCTGAGAGATATAAGCTCAATAATGTTTAGTCGCACTTATGGAGACTCAAAATGTAAGTGCTTTTATTTTTTTACAGAAAAGGATAATGGAATTTTCCCTGATAACATTGCATATTATTTTATGACTTTTAAAAACGAAGGCTTAAAATGATTCCAAGGTTAGTGGGAGAAATTTTGCAGTTAAAAAAAAATGTCAGACATCAACCAAATGACCTCAAGCAATGACATTACACTTGCTCACCAAAGACTCGCTCATCATTGATGTTCTTGATGCAGAACCAGAGGCCTGCTGGGAAGGTGCAGACCAGGATGTGCAGGTCAAAGAAGAAGGAGACCCAGGTGGTGGGCTGGTGCTCTGACACTCGATGCAATGATGGGGATGTGGATCTTTGCATATCTGAGGATAACAAGCAGGGATGCTGATATGTAAAAATGTTGCAATGAAACTCACATTAACATCAAAACAAAATTGGCACAACCCAGGTGACGTCAGACAAAAAGACAAAGGAAGAACAAAAATGAAAGATTACAAAGACAGTCACACATCATAAATTCAATTTTAATTTCATATTGACTTTAAAACCCATCTCGAGAAATGCTTCCGAAAAGGAGGTCCATTCGGGTTGGGTTGGTTTTGAAGAGCAAAGCGTCCACAAAATCAAAACAACTCAAAAAAGCATCAACAGCAAACAAAGTTTCAGGCTCAAAAGACTAAAGTTGGCATTATAAAAAGAAATGAAACAAAACCCAGTAAGCTAAAGAAGTAAGCTTCACTTTTGCTGATAATTTACTAAGATGTCCATGTCTTCTCTTTCTTTCAGTCGAACAAAAATTAAGGTTTTTGATGAAAACATTCCATGATTTTTCTCCATATAATGAACTTTACTGGTAACCAAACAGTTCAAGGTCCAAAAGACAGTTTCAGTGCAAACTGTTCAGATTCAGATTATTTTATTTCATGCCATGTCAGCAGTCAGAGCTATTTTCATGGCAAAAATTCATTTACAAAAATACAAATATCATATAAATACAACAAAAACAAAACAAATATAAACAAGAAGTCATATTATACAATATATTTTTTTAAATTAACATATGATAAAAAAATCCAGAACCTTTTCAGGCATAATCTCATTAAATATGTCCTTCAAAGAAGTAACTTCATAAAAGAGCCTTCTGCTTGCATTAAGTCCAGGACAATCTAATAAAAAATGTTTGACAGATAAAGGAATTTTACAAAACATACATAAAGTTGGGTCTTCACCTTTAAGCAAAAAAGCATGGGTCAAACTTGTATGACCCATACGGCATCTGGTGTAGACCACTTGATCAAATCTAGTTTTAAAATTGGTAGAAAGTCTGTTTGTTATTTCCAGATGAATTTCATACAACTTATTATTCTTGCACATATTCCACTCTTCTTGCCACTTATTTAAAATATATCGGTTAATAATCGGTCTGATATCTGATGGAGGAATTTGACAATCATTAACTTCCTGATTAAGAGCTTCCTTAGCAGCGGCATCAGCTCGTTCATTTCCTGAAAGTCCAACATGTCCTGGAACCCAGCAAAAAATAATACTGAAGAACTGATTTTGTAGATTATCCACTTTGGTTAAGATGCAATCCACTGAAGGGTGATTATTTTTTAAAGTACTTGAACCATTTGGTTGCCAGTAAAGTGCTTTATATGGAGAAAAACCTTAATTCTTTTTGACTAAAGAAAGAAAGACATGGATATCTCTGGATGACATGGGGGTGAGTAAATTATCAGCAAAAGTTTTTTTTTTTAAGTGAACTACTCCTTTAAACAATGTCAATACTTTTGGGCAAGCGAAAACCTAGTTTGTGCTAAAACAGGTCTGCTTGTTGTAGAGTTGCGCTGCTGTTCTTCCCTCTCAATTTTGCTGCATTACTGCGCTCAATTTTGGTGACTATCAGTGTTCTAGTGATCATTATCTGGCGACCTGACCTTCCAAAGAGGTGCTGACTGAAACGCAGATGGCTGACTGCGCACAGCGAGAGCTTGACAGGACTGTGGGTCTCCCTGCAGAGCTGCTGCATTAAGGGAGTTACACATTTATGAATTTATGATGGGCGACGTTTCACTCGAGGGCAAAGAACAAAAAGCAAATGGGTTTTCGTGGCTGCAAAGTAAAAAGGTACAAACATCTGCCATACCGGCAGGGCTCCCAAAATAATTGAATAAATAATCAAGATCACTATAAAGGCCTATCAGAAACGACAACCTCTCCTATTGAGCCTGTTTCAAGGTCCACAGCTGTTTGATCTGTTTCACTTCTGTTTGTGGTGAAACACAAATTAAAGTCCTGGAAAGTTTTATGTCACAGCAGCAACTTTTACCATACTTCTTGTAACACCCAAAATACACTGCAAGTGAGTGATGTGACAGAAACTAGAACGCTTCATGAGAACTCGCAGTGAACTGCACAGCTCAAACACTTGCAGTGACAGCTTGATTGCAACGGGATGGGAACGTTCTAGCTTTGTCAGCTTCCGGTGTATATATATTAGTTTTAAAATCAGTCGTTTTTTTCATGCAGCTAAGAGAGCAAATATGACTGACCAGGTCTTGATCTACAGATATCTAAAAAAGCCACAAATTATTTGAACAGTTCAGGATTTACCTTCTTTAGTTTTTAAATGGAAATGTGCGAGTCTTGTTTGGGTCCCTTTTCATTTTGCTTCAAAATCAATATGATTTTGTTTACATCAAGCCTTGTTTTATGACCTGATAAGACTTAAAAAGATTTCCCTGCAAAATCTAATAGAATACAAATAAATCAATCAAATTGTACGGCCTGTAATCTAAAAAAGTATATGATTTGAACTTTTTAAAATGACTATTTATACATGTGGCTGTTGTGCAATTATTTATGCTAAACTACATTTCCATTTAATAATAAAAAACACAATATTACAGTAATGAGAATTATTGAACAAAATGGAAAAGAAAAACATTATGGCCATGAATACCTGAAAAAAAAAAAAAAAAAAAAAAAAAGTGACCCAGACATTGTTTCTGTTGTATATATTAAACTGGTATATGAAGTTAACCTCACATTATAAAGCAATACACTGTAGCAGACAAAAAAGTGAGAATAAACCAAATAATTAAAATCAAAGATTGTGATTCATTTTATTGATGATTTAGATTATGATTCTGGGTGAAAAATGACCAAGACATTTTTAGAGTCCCCTGCCAGTCAATAATTGTATCCCTTAAAACTCATCTTTGATCACCAAAATGACATATTTGTATATAGAAGAGAACAAGGTAGATTTCAAACTGCGTTTTTGATACGGTTTTTGGTTCACTGCAGATTTAAGGAGAAAATACTCAACAATGGTGCTGACTGATGCATTCACACAAGGGTTTGTCTTTAAGCATAAACACCACACAGGGGTCTTTAAGATTTGTGAGATTAAACTAAATACTACTAATCCCTCCCAAAAATGTAATTACAATAACAATTTCAATTCGTCAATGGCATAAAATTTGCCACATGCTTTTGCACTAGCAGCGGGGTTTCATTGGTGGTGTGAATGAATATCAACTGAATGCAGCTATTCAGACATAATTTAAGTTGGTCTAAGAATCTGCTTCCAAATATAAATCACGCTACTTGAGCCAGTGACAAAATCAGCTCTTTTGTTGTTAAGCCATTTAACAGGGTGTGCTAACGAGCTATTAGCAACTCACTCTGTACGACACGAGCACCAAAAAAAAAGTGTTCAGAAATATTTTGTGTAAACTATTCAGCATTCTTACCCTGTGTCCCAGAGAGTAGTAAGAACGCCCACTCTCAAGGAGCAATGTACCCTGAAAAGCACAAGAACACAACAGAGTGATTAAACGATAACAGGCACACGCAAACCACCCGACCATTACTGACTCAAGAGCACTTTCAAGCAGCTTCTGAGGCGCTGATGAGCTTGGACTACGTCCAGTGAACTTTAATACCACACATATAGCCAGCAACATTTTCAATTAATCTGCACCGTGAGACTGCACTCGTGTTTGAAAAGCAGTGTGGTGAGCGGAGGGAAGTGTTTAATGAGATCTCAGAGGCCTTCTGCAGTTGAGACCCTGCAGTAGAAAGATTAATGAAAGCCTCAGGTATGACGGAATACAAGCAAATCACCCTGACTTCATAGTATGCCGGCAGAGGTGTGGTGTTAAGAGGTTGAGGTCATGAAGTCACGCTGTATTCAGGTGAGAGGCAGAGAATTGGCTTTATGCACAGCTGCACTACTTCCTGAAATTCAGCCAGCTCCTTGTTTCCTGTCTGCCATTATTGGACAAACTTGATTAATTCAGGTGTGCCTGAATATTGCCTGGATTAATCAGTTTGTCCAATAATGGCGGACAGGAAACAAGCAGCTGGCTGAAGTTCAGGAAGTAGTGCAGCTGTGCATAAAGCCAATTGGAGGCAATGACGTGGATGTTTTTCTTTTTCTCCCTCACTGAAAGTTGTTTGGTTTGGATGATTTAGACAAGGACAAAATATGAAAGAGTTTGCCATCTCAATGCCACCAAGGGTGATATGTTGAAGGAGGGGAAAAAAAGTGTTTCATAATCCATCAACATTGTGTCCTCTAACTGACAAGTAAACAGCATTGGACGTTTTTAATATTACACTGAAAAAAACAACAACTGCACATCAGTCACGCAGGGCGACAATTTATTATGGCGCAATCTATTTACTGACAATCTTGCAAAATAGTGGGGCATAAAAAAAATAAATTAAAAAAAAATTTCCTATGACAGTTGAGACCTTTCAATAGAGAGTTGGGTAAGATATGTCAGTGGATAAATCTGTGCCAGACCAATCAAAAAAGGCATCATTTTTAACCGTCTTCACTTTATAGCCCTTAATCCTGTAATTGTGGACAAATATGGGCACAGAGGACTCAAGTGTGAGCCTAATTTTTATTTATTATAAATGTTACATCACTGTCTTCGATAAAGTTTTGTCTATCGATTTATGGTGTTTTTTATTTTTTATTTTGGGGGTATTTTTTAATTTATTTACTTCAAAAAGTACCATATTTTCTATGTAAATTATGCTTATTTTTATGTTTTATTTTAACTACATTAAATATCATTCCAATAAGTTCTTAGAGCTAAAACCTAAAAATGAAGTGACTTTGCTGTCACCTGGTGTCTTTTTTTAGAACGCTCTAAATTACAGTTTTTCTCATTCATTTCTATGGGTGCCCATTTTTGACCCAAATACAAGATTAAGGTTTTTTTCACCCACTTAACATTGTAGAATTGAGTCAAAAAAAAAATAAAATTGTGTGTGTTCAGGAGGCAAACCTAGGAAAAGTAGCCAAGTCTTGTACCGCTCAGATCAAGGGAAGTATTTTTTAAAAATAAATAAACTATTTTGCCCACATTTGTCCAGAATACGGTTTTAGGGTTAACATGTAACCAAATATTTATACAGGCCTCACCATAATCAGTATACAAAATTGATAATACAACTTTTTTTTAACATTGATAATAATAAGAAATATTCTTTGAGCAAAGCAGCAGCATATACGAAAGACTTCAGAATGATCATGTGACACTGAAGACTGGAGTAAAATTTAGCATCGTCATAGAAAAACAAAAACAAATAATGTTATAATTTAAAATAACTTTTTCTATTTTAATATATTTCAGAATATTACTTATATTCCTGTACTTATCAAATAAATGCAGCTTAAGTGAGAATAATCTTGTGACTCATACAGCTAAGATTATTATAAATCTTAAACCCAAACGATAATATAAATGGTTCACATTCCCGAATTACACGTTTAAAAGACTATTCAAAAAGGTTGAGTGGGTGGTAAGGCTATCTTTTTTTCATGTTTGTATGTAATAGATAATTTCTTATATTTCAGGATGTTTGCAATTATTTGATATTAGAATTTTTTTTTAAATTAAAATTAGTTCAAAATTAAACTTTTATTCAGAGACTATAAATTGATCAAATGAAATGCAGCTGTTGTCCTTTTGCACTCACCTGTGTAAGTCAGGTAAATAACAGTAAGGAAAACCACCCCTGCAGCCATAGAAACGCCCAGAAAGAACAGCGTCTGGAACTCCTGCCTGGTCAGTCTGTCCTTCAGATACTGCAGAAAGGCGTAAGCCTGAAAGTAAAGCAAATACACCTGCAAACGCAAATGATCAATTAGCCCATTTACTCAACTCTCACACACGGTCATGATGTACTGCTGCTGATTGGATGTGATGTAAATGATTGTCCTCATGACTTTATGGATTTGAGTTGAGAAATCAGTGTAAATGAGCAACAGTTAATGAAGAATGGAAACAAACTGGTCTTACCTGCTGCAGCCATGTGCTCGCTGGTCCTGATGGGCTGGAAGCCTACGAAGGGGATCTGCATGGACAGCACCAACCCCACTATATAAAAGGTGCTGTAGGCTGAGAAAAAAGAATCAAAGAAAGTGAGAATAGCCCTAGATGGTCATTGCTTAAAAAAAAAGAAAAAAAGACTTAAGACTTTTCTTATGTGAGCAGTTAAAAAGGATGGGTCACCTGAAAAATGAAAACTCTGTCAATATTGAATTGCGCTCCAACCCAGTAGGACTTACTCTTTTCAGGGACACAAAAAGGAGTAATTCTGAAGAAAATGTCCCATTTGCAGTTTTCCATGCAATTACAATGAACAGTGACTGATGGGAGAGGCTGTCAAGCTTAAAAAACATGACACAAAAGCACCATAAAAGTAACTTGAATATGGTCTATAAAACTTTATTTCCAAGTTGTCTGAAGACTTGAAAAAGTTATGACTTTGATCTTAGCCTGTTCCTCAGATAAAGCTATTATATGGCTTTAGAAGACATGGAATCAGCTTTTATTGTGCTTTTGCATCCTTTTAAATGTCTAATTTACCAAAACTGTAGAGAAAAGAGCGACCAGCTCAATTTTTCAAAATATCTTCTTTCTGTCCCACATATGTACACAAGTCATGCAGGTCTAGTACAACATGAGTACATCAGTATTTTATCATTTTTGGGTAAACTATCCCCATATCAAGACAGTCAAGTAAGATTTTTTTGGAAAGAAATTAACACTTTTATTCAGCAAGGATGCATTAAATTGATCAAAAGTGACCTAATAAATTACAAACTAATAAACTAATCATAAAAAAGGTAGACAAATTCACACAAAAATATTAAGCAGCAACTTGTTTCAACATGTTCGAGCAAATCAGCATATTAGAATAATTTCTGAAGGATCACGAGGCACTGAAGACTGGAGTAATGATGCGGAAAATACAGCTAGCTCTGATCACAGGAATACTATTTCATGGTTTTAAAATGTAAAAAAACAAAAACAATAAGTAATATTTTCAATATTATCGTTTTACTGTATTTTTATCAAATAAATGCTTTGGTGAGCATTTGAACAGTAGTGTAATAATCCATAACCATGTTTAAAGAATAAAGGTTCACTTTGCACTCTCCTAATGCAAACAGTCCAAATCCTGCATTAAGGGAACATAATATTGTAAGTTCCTTATGATTAATTGCCTATGCGTTTCCCCATTTGCAAATTGCTAAGACTCTCTGCTAAGAAAACAAATGAAAAAGGTCTCTTTAGTTTAAAGCACCACCAACTTTGCAATGTATGACTGCTAACTGACATGAACCCATTTAATGCATTCTTGATAGTACTGGATTTACATTGAGTGCATTTACATGTTATTAACCCAATAATGCTTTATAAGCAGACAACGTGTGTAGTCATGTAAAAGCGTTAAAGCGCTTTCCTCTATCGCTCTAAAGGTCATAAACAGCTTAAGAATAAACCGATCGAGACACCCGATTTCTCCCACCAAGTAAACACCTTAACCTGCATTTTGTCAGCTTATTGAAGTGTGCATGTGTGATATATGTGACAAAAGCATTCTAATACGGTAGATTTAAGCACAAGCGAGTGTTTCACAGTAGTGAGGAGAAATACATTGCAAACTCCAACTTTTTCTTGACTCAAGAAACACCTAATCTCATGCAAAAGGACAAGTGGTACATTTGTAGAAACTTTAAATACGAGAGAATGAGTGCAAGTTTCCTGCTGATATTCTGAAATACTCTAGCGTTTTTAATGCTTTATTTAACATCACAAACTCGCATATTAAACTAAATAAAATATATGCTTACATTTGAAATCACAGGGCAATAGCCTGTTTTATCAATACAGTCTTGCGGTTACTTGCATTACCAAGTTTAACAGACACAAAATCAAGAAAGAAGCTATTTTAGAGCACAATATACACATTAGAGCCAGACCGATATATCGGCAGGCCGATATTATTGGCCGATATTAGGCATTTTCCAAACGATCGTTATCGGCAGTTATGATGGCCGATAACTGAATATTTCAAAAATAAAATAAAAATGGGCGAAACATGCTTGAACCATGTCATGAGTGTTGGAATTGTATAGTTTGTTCACCAGAGGGCACTCTACACCGTCCCTGTTGGCAACACTCATTGAGTTGGTCACGAGACATACATTGCTTGAATAACATTTAAAAGAACACCCCCATCAGTTCTCTTAACTCAAATAAGCATGACAAAAGTTGTGACAATCATCTCCAGTTTTTACTGCTGTTAAATTAGCTAGTAATAGTTACGTTACATTGTTACAGTGTAGTTGACTGACTGTACTTTTAACTTTTGACAATGTGACTGAAGTATTTCTTAAATAGCACGCGACAGTCATACTGTAGCAATGAGACATATCTCTCCTTGGCCTGTTATATTGAAAATATATGTTTTACAATTTGCAGTATGACGTAATCCATTGCTAAAATTATGGCTCATCATAGACTAGCTAACCATAAAGCTAGCTAATGCCACTATCATCAGTCTGTTCTGTTGTGACAATAAAAGAAACAAGTTTCTTTTTAAAATGCATGATCATATTATTTTAGTTAAAACTCATAAATAACTACAAATAACTAATCTGTTAATGTTTTGTTGCGCGTTTCTGAAATAAAAAATAAAAAATATCGGCCGATATATCGGAATATCGGATTTTAAAACCAAAAAATATTTGTATCGTATCGGCCTTCAAAATCCTTTATCGGTCGGGGTCTAATACAAATATTCCTTCATTTCTAAACCAGCTATCATTGTGTTTCCAACCTGTCTGCATATAATCCAAAGTGACAAATACTGCACGATAAAAACAAAATGGTGAGAAAACACTGACACGCCAGTGATGGAGAGCAGACATTCTTAGAAGAATGTCAACCGCAACATTGTGTCACCTGTGTAATACTTGACTGACAGCTCTGTGAAGTGGACCTCTACCTGAGAGACAGGTGTTGACAGCCAGTCAGAAGAGAGGTCCAAGTATGAATGTGGGTACATGAGATGGCGATACAGCTGCGCAGTACAGGAAACTGAAGCCGCTTGTGACAAAGTGACTGAATGAGCTGTCAGTCTTTGAGAAGCATCAATTAAGGGCCAAACTGGAACATGTTCACTCCAAAATAGGATGCTCTAATGAGACAATACACACATACCCCTCCAGACACACAAACACTTCCTCATTCATGTACAGCTGACAGGCTGTTTTGTGAAAGAAAAAACCTCTGAAAAGGAGGTGGTGAAAAGCAGCGATTAAATGGGTTGATTAAATTAGTGACAAAATCTTCAGGGTCTAGAGTTAAACAGGACTCCCTGGAAGTGGAACTACAGACCAGAAGATACTTTTCCCTCTTGAATTAGCACCTATAACAGGAATCCTGTGGTGACGTAATCTAATTTGTGTCGTTTCTGTGCATGACCCAATAGTGGCAACGACCCAGTAAAAGACAATGATGGAAGACAGTCTTTTAGATACTTTGTTGGTTTTGCGTTATTAAGATGAGACATGGATAGGCGACATTGACCAATCAAAATCTCTTCGGATAACATCAATACACTAAAAACTATTCTGACATGGACTATTTCTGAAGTTTCTGAAATGTGCATCACTTCCTGCAGTGGGAAAGTGGCTAAATTCTCACCAAGCCATATTATGTAACTAAAATCAGGTCCACACCACAACTTATTCTGGCCAAGTTAGACATCTAATTAGATACTAGGGGTGTAACAATACACGTATTCGTATTGAACCGTTCGGTACCAAGGCTTTCGGTTCGGTTTCGGTACACATTTTTGATCCGAACGGTTCGTTCGATTAATTTTTCCTGCCGACCAACATTGCGTCATTCAAATGTAGTGCGTCGCGCGTGTCAAGCACGTTCAAAATGTAAGAGACGCTGGCATGCGTGACCACAACATTGCCCAAAATCAAATGGCAAATGTAATGTAAGCGGAATCGAAACTGAGCTACAGTAGCAGCTACTCGTTATTGTGTGGTTGTTTGGATGACGGACTGTTTATCAGTTGGACCAATGCAGCGCGAGCCGATCTTCATCATCAGCACTGTTACAGCCTAGCCAATTCCAGTAAAGAAAACATTTGAATTCGACACTGTAGTAACAATATCGCTGCGAGATCTAGTGAGAAACATTCACATTTTCTCCGTTATTAACGGATCAAACTGCGCTGACGTGGAAACCAGGAAGAAACATTGTGCCATGAATGAACGATCCAGTGTATATGGATATGGATTTACTGTATAACACTACTAACTGTAATCTTACCAACCCCAAACTTTTGAACGATATTTTCGTTTACTTATCACTAAGAGCCTTAAAAAAAAAAAAAAAAAAACGCTGAATATCTGAATTATGTTATTTTTAACCTTGAACACCAACTTTGGAAACAATCAGCCTATCAGTAGATCAGTTCGGACATGATTTCCAGACAGTTCTAGCTATTTTGTGGGCAAAATATACATTAAACAGTCTTTAAACTGTTAGGCTAGCAAAGAAAACATCACTCAAGGAGGAGACAAGGTGAAACAGAAATGCAATAACCAGATCCCACTGGTTTTAAACCATTCTCCATCCATCTCTGAACATGACTGCTGTTCTTTGTTCAAGCACTGGCCACATAAACCGAGAGCAGTGCTACTTAATCTAATCAGTATGATCTATTAGGAGAGGTAGCAGTGATGCTCATGTGGAATCGGGCCATGGCAAATGTGTAGTGGGACCTGCGGCAAGTGCAAAAACTTTCCAGAGCGGAGACAAACTGAGCTAATACCCAACATCCATCAGTAGCACATTTCACACAGGGCAGCTGCGCAGAGTGTGAGAGGCTAATAAAGATTTAAACAAAATTAGCCCAGTGGCACACAGCCTCATTCTTTTATCAAAGTGCTTGCTTAGTAGCATCACAAAAACATTGCACCTTTAATTATTCATCCACTTAATAAAAATGGCATAATCTGTCAAAGACAAAAAGGACTCCAAAAATGAGCCTTTGCTCTTAAAGGAAAAAAAGCGAGTGTATTTTTTTTCACTTTGAAGAAGTGACAAGCTTATTCATGCTAGCAGAGGTTCTAATTCACAGTTAGCATGTTGTTTTGTCATTTAAGACTGCAGATGTGGAGCCAAAGGCTTTTTTATGCAACAGGAAGATCCATGTATCCTCCAAACAGAGCTGCTTATGATTGGTTGTGAAAAAAAGGGGCGGAATGAATGTCATTGAACATCAACTTAAATGCTGCTGTCAATGTGAAGAAAGATAGACGAACACTTCGCAACCACGACTGCGGAAGAGTGTCAGCATTTCCAAATCAAAAAGCAAGTGGGGAAAAAGCTGGTTCACGCTTCGTTATTGTGCGGTAGAACAAGCACTACGCAGAGTGATTGTGTGAGCGATGAAGCGTGTACTTCATACAGGAACCAGAGAAGCTCACACAAACACACACAAAACACAGGTGACTCACCGATGTACAGTCTCCTGCTGAAGCGCTGCATAAGGAGCAGCACGAAAACATGGAGGGGAATCAGGTTGATGATGAAGACGTATCCTCCCCATGCAGACACCTGCAATACAAAACACGTCGTGTTGAACACTTCCAAAAATTGCAATATTTTACCAGTTTTCACGTTTAAAAATCATTTACATTTTTAGATAATTATTACTTCAACATACTAATAATGATATTTCATGGGGTCACATTACAACAAAAAACAATGTTTATGGTGTGTTGGGTATTTATGTTATGTATATTAATCTTCAGAAGTATATTAAGTTTAATTCAAATTCAAGAATAAGAAAAAAAAATAAATCACAATAAAGTTTAGTCTTACAATAGTGTACAATTTATTGTCATTTCAGTGTGAAATTACTCTATACTCTTACTCAGAGTAAAACTGACTGAAAAATTAATGAATGACAATGTCAAAAATATTACGCTGTCTAAAAACAGTTGTCGCAAAGCAAAAGCTTGAGGCTGTCAACACTGGATGAGACAGTGATTGTTGCAAATCTATTTGTTCTTCTTGTCGGAAGTAATGCGAGCGCTTATATTAGATTGGGGAATCAATTTACAGTCAGGGATTTATCGTGTTGCGCTGCATCCAGTGTAGACAGCATCCCTGATTATAATGGGTTCTACTGTCTTGTCGCGTCCGGTGTAGACAGTGTTAAGAGTTTACAGTCTATGAATTAATGAAACGTCATTGACAATATTAAATATTAAATAAATTAAACTAATAAAATACAAAACTATTAAAAGCTTAGAAAATACTCGTCAAAACAAGCACCAGTCTAAACATGTATACACCGGGCACAACCACGGTCACGTCGCGACATCTTGAGGCCGTCTACACTGGCACGACAAAGCGACCACTGCAAATATATGTCAGTAGCAGCGCAAGTGCTTGACGTATGTCAGAAATAGCACCCATTCTGGGATTTATCGTTTGTCGCCGCAACCAGAGTAGACGGAATCACTGATTACAATAGTTTCTACTGTCTTTTGTTACGTCGTGCCGCTCACATCTGATGTAGTCACCATGTAATGCAAATGAAAGAGAAACAAGCGAGTAAAATATTACAATATACCAATTTTCCAAAACTACACACTAAAGTTGAAGACACGTAATGTCTCGTGACCAAGTTATATCATATCGTCCAGGTCCCTGCTGACTTTTATCCCTATTACACATCACATTTACAAGAAAACTCCATTAGCACACTCAGTCTTTGAAACCTCTGCACATTTCTAGGTCTGTTAGAATGTCCCGCTTGGAAGCTCTTTCAACTCATGCCCCCGGTAGCGCCTCTAGCCTGTGTCGGACTGTGCTGGACCCCAAGGTCTTGATGGAGCAGATGGCTCAGATTGCACTGGTGTCATTTATGTTTATAAACACATTTGGAAAGCCAGAGATTATTGGGGGCTGGGCAGGGCTGTAGGCTTCCATTATTAATGAGCGCTGCCTTCCTCCAGGGGAAGAATCTCAAGTTTCAGAAATGGCTGACATTCATAACCGACTGGTGCATGGCCCCCACCAGGGTGGCAAGATAGATGGTGGTGTTTGCTTATTCATTTATTTTACACATCACATTAATGGGTTGAAAAAAAGAGCAAGGGAGATGTGCTGACCAGTCCCAGAACACCCAACACTACTGATGGGAATCATAAGAATTTAATGATTCCGTTTCAGATTATGATTCCACTAAAAGATTATGGTTCTTTTAACATTATTTATAGCAGTTGCACAGTTTTACGTCTCATTAACCTTACATAAAACAGTTTATGATTCATGATAACACCAAATAATGACTTGCAGTTCAATGAGTGCATCAAATGTAAATTCCTAAGTGCACCAACTTAACTACTCAAACTAAAACGTTGGAAGTGTGACTCAATCAAGTCATTCTGACTGATTCCGCAAAAGGAATTGTCATTTATCACCAAAATGGACTTCAATTGTCACGCTATGAACTACCGTTCACTGGTTTGTCGTCAGTAAGACTTAAAAAAAATGTAATACTTTTATTCATCCTGTTCCCAAAGAATCCTGAAACAAATATTACACATCACAACGGTTTTCAACATTAATAAGAACAATAATAAATGTATTGTAATAATAAATGTTGAGCACCAAATTAGCATATTAGAATGATTTCTGAAGGATCATGTTACACTGAAGACTGGAGAAATGGCTGCTAAAAATTCAGCTTTGCATCACAGGAATACATTACATTTTAAAACACTACAATGATAACAGTTAATTAAATTGTAATAACATTTCACAGTATTTCAGTTTCAAAAAAAAAATCTTACAGACACCAAATTTGAACGGTAGTGCAATTTCCTATATGCATTGGCAGGAAAAACTGTCTTGAGTATTTTACTTTGGTGTTACTAAGTATTATTAACATAAATTAAATGCAGTACACAAGCTGAAGGTAAAAAGTCCAATGAAAACTCACCATGTAAAAGTAAGAGAGGCAGCAGCCGATGGCCCAAAAAACCGAGCCAGTTTTCATCGATTTCACCTGTGTGGAAAGGATACACTTAGGTTAATTCTGCTAATCCCAAACAAAGTGTCTGATATCATCACCTCAAATAAAGCCAAGATGAGGAACACTCAGAGATAAGAAAGACCAAGGAAATTCAAAGTTTGAGTCAAGCTTGATAGCAAAGTCCTTGCAGTCTCAGCTGACAGCAAGCTCCGGAGAGAAGGGATGGGTGCCCAAAAAAAATAAATAAATAAACGTGCCACAGGAGACAAAGTATGCTGCTACTGCATCCGTTCAAGCTGTCTCGTCGTTCAGCTTAAAAAAAGAGTGATGAATGTCTATCAAGGTTAATTCATCATTTCGACTGTTGTGGGACAGCGCTCGAGTTTCTGAAATGGATTTCAGTGATTTTAGAACAGTTCTCAAGGGGCACCTTAAAACATTATAAACGCATTATAAAAGTAGTCCTTGTGATTCATGCTCTATATTCCTAAGTCCATTGAATTCATGACAACTTTGTGTAATGAACAGACTAAAATTAAAAGTTATTCATTGACAATATTCTCTTCCAGTGAGCTGTTAACTTGAGAACCAATGTAACTGTCAAAACAATTCAATTAGAAGAACTTTAACATTCAGATTTAAGAAATAAATGATTCAGACTAATCTTGTGAACCGATTACGATTTTCAACTTTTGATTATCAGTCTTTTCAAATCATTAAACTTGATAGTTTTGAATTAGATCATTGACAATATTCTCTTCCAGTGAGCTGTTAACTTGAGAACCAATGTAACTGTCAAAACAATTCAATTAGAAGAACTTTAACATTCAGATTTAAGAAATAAATGATTGAGACTAATCTTGTGAACCGATTACGATTTTCAACTTTTGATTATCAGTCTTTTCAAATCATTAAACTTGATAGTTTTGAATTAGAGGAAAAAACAAACAAATAAAGAAAAAACACAAATTGTTACATTTTAAATCCAACTAACCCATAAGTAGTAGGTAAACTGCAAGGCAAAAATGGCAATGCCCTCGTTGTCAAATGAGCCGGCCACAGAGCGTGAAATGTAGCCGGGTACAATGGCGATGAAACACGCTGCTAGCAGCCCGGCACCCTGGTTCCACAGCTCCCGCGTCAACAGGAAGGTGGAGATGGCAGTCAGGCCACTGAAGACGGGGGCCAGGAACACGCAAACGTCACGTATGTGCACAGTCACATGAAGCAGATTCAGTATGTAGTGGATCAAGCCCGCCGTCACCATGAGACCAGGATACACCTGCAAAAGACGAGATATGAAAGTTGCAATCGAATGAAAAATTGAAGTTTGCCTGCAGCAATTCATCAATAAAATTAAGATCTGCAAGAAAGCCAGTAGACCTTCCTAAATATTTGATTGGCCCCAAGACAGAGATAATTAAAAGCTTAGCACAAGCACTACCTTAGGAGCCTTGTAATCAATCATCTTAAATCACCTTGTCTAGGACATAAAAATAAATAAAAAAAAGTTCATACAATTAAGTTCAATGGTCTCCAATGTTGTTTTGTACCCTCTTTCCTTTCATTTTTTGAATAAAAACAATTCTTCAAAATATATTTTTTGTGTTCCATCAAAAGTCATACAGGTTTGGAGCAACATGAAGGTGAGTAAATTACAATTTTCACTTTTGAAGCTGAATTCAGCAGTTAAACTACAGCGAGAAAGGAAATAACCTAGTGATGCATCGATGTGAAAATTGTGGCCGATACCGATATTAATATTGCTGTTATGGCCGAATACCGATATTTACCGATGTCAATATCTCTGTATAGAAAACACATAGAGAGGATTAGGACTACACTATAATGGTAAAAAAAAAATTACATTGCGATATTTTATTTCTCTACGATATATATTGCGATTTAAAAACAATTTCGCCAGATGACATGAATAGCTCTATTTGGAAAGAATGAATCATTCGAGAATGACTGGTTTTGTCATGGAGTAAATTCGCATATACACTAATATTAATAGAATGTTAACATAAATGGAACCTTATTGTAAAGTGTTTCCGATTTATGTCTCTTGAGTAAAGTGTTGGACAGGTCTGGGTTTCCCAAAAGCATCATAAGCTTAAGTTGATCGTTGAACAATTGCCATCAATGGTCTCTACAATCAACTTAGGCTTACGATGCTTTTGGGAAAAGCAGCCCAGATCAGTTAGCCTGGATGCCAGCCCGAACTCCGCCAACAACATTTTTTGGACGGGAAGTTCGGTCTGGAGTCGATCCATTGAGGAGTGATTATGATCTGGCAAAAAATGATCGGGCCAATCAAATTGCCAGGGCGGGCTTTATACGATGATGGACAGGCATTTCGACAAGGCATTTGTCGATCGGAAAGATATCTTTGTGTAACTTATCAGCTGGCTCTGACGGTTGCTAAGAAGACGGGAAGTGATGAAAATCATGTGGTCGTTGTGGTTTCTCCTTTGGTCGCACTCATGAAGGACCAAGTAAAAGAAGCAACACTCGTTATTTTACTTCTACAATAAATAAGTTCTGTTGACAACTGTGATATGCAAAGTATTTGACTTACTGCGTTGTACACAAAACATTTCATCACTGGATAGATTTTTTTTTATTATTATTGAAAGTGTGGTTTATGTCATCTGAATGTGTGGAAAGCATCCAGTCTTCTTGTGCTTGATGTTTAAACTGACAGGACTTCCGCTGGTATTGTATGCGCTCATGCAAAAACAAATATCCCCACACCCCGCCTCCACACTCACATCTACACGCACGTCAAATACACAGGAATGATTATCGGCCTGTCCACATCGGCCGTTTTGACATTGGAATCGATACCGATGTGTAAAAAAAACTGACCATGGGTGCGCTTCTCGAAAGCATCGTTAGCCAACTATGGTCGCAAGTTGGTTGCAATTTCCATTGAACTCTATTGGTAACGACGGAACTTGCGACCATAGTTGGCTAACGATGCTTTCGGGAAACGCACCCCATGTCGGCCGATATTATATCGCGGCCGATCTATCGTGCACCACTGAAAATACCCTGTCCTTTACCTCCACAATCCCATTCTCTCTTTATTCATCTCACAAGCGAGTCTGCAGGCTGCTCTGGACACGGACCAACCTGCTCTGAAGCCCGTATATAACGACTGCTTGAACTGTACACAACAACAGATGCTGTTCCCTGCCTCCTGTAGCCCCCCTACAGCTCCAACACCAGAGCTGTCAGATGTCAAACGTTAGCCAAACTTTCTCCAGCCAGCTCATTAAGGTTCAGCAGCACTGTGCAGTCAGTGACAGGGAGTGTTAAAGGGGGTGGCCAAATTTAGGGACGAAAGATGCTGTTTTCAAGAAGAAATCATCCGGAGGCTGTCTATCCATAGGACACAAACAACATTTGGCATGCATTTAACTGCATTTTTACCATACAGAGGTTATGGGGTTTAACAAGAACAATTGTCCAAATGCAGACAAAACAGAACTTGCAAACTTGACTCACAAGCAACTGTATAGAATGCAAACATTCAGCATAAGAATGCAGCAACAACAATGTGGACATCAAGCATTCAATTATAAATAATTAGTGTGGTAATATTTCTGGATCGTGAAGGGAAAGGCATAATAGTTGTTTTGTTTTTTTCCCCAAATAGTCTGGTGGAGGGGTGTGAATGGCATAAATCACTTGTTATTTTGATGCATAGATTAAAAGTCCTGTTGATTCACAAAATAAGGCTTAATTGATGAATTGTTTGTTTTAAATAAGAATTGATTTAGAAAGTACCACTCAGATCTGAGTATATATTTTATGAAACATTTAGTCTATGTTTATGAAACTGCTCTTACTAGGTCAGTGGGGCGCGGACTCAGATTTTAATATTCTGTGTGATTTTATCAGAGGTTTAATAGAAATGCAAATCGTTGTCACTTAGGAATAAGATTGCGTGGGTATTTGATTCGCGATTGCAATCTTTTAAGAATCAATCGTCCAGCTCTACTTAACTACATTAACAGAAACTAACAATGAACTGAACAATTCTACACCATTTATTACTCATTATAATTATACCATATTTAAATATATTATAAACTTACCGTCCCCCCACTATTCTGCCCAGTGGGTACCAGGCCTCTCGTCAAACCAGTTGAGAAACTCATAAAAACCGTTAGTGGTGAGATGATGAGTCCATCTGTAGTTGAACCTGTAAACAAAGAAGAACAGAAGAGGTTGTGGTGTTACTACTAATGAAAAATGGCAGCTTTTTATCAACAATGGCATGTCACAATGTGTTTCATGGTGAGACAAGGTGCATGTTGACCGTGTTCAGAACAGCCTAAATGACAGATCTTTCCATATAAACAGCCAACTATCACCAGTGCCAAACCACAAAGACTAAAACGAGCATTCACTGGGAAGCACTGAAACGGTTAACTAACGAAATAGTTAGTTTTTCACTATTTACTTGATTGAAAAGTTTAAAAAATATATATTTTCCCATCTGTTTAATCTTGGACGCATGTTTTCAAGGACAAGATTTGTTGCTCACTGTGTTTTAGTGCACACAGACAGGAATACACCTGTTTAATCAGTCATGCATACTTGAACAAGGATGTTTTTTTCTGCTTTGTCCTTTAGGCTAGTTTTTCTGCAGCAAAATGAACAACAATACAGAGTGTATATTAGAAAAATAATATACGTGACTGGTCGCATGCGCACAGCCGCACACACACATTAACAGCGTTCTGTCAGTTTGTGAATGTGCGTGGCTGATGTATAGAAAAAAAATCTTCACGATTAAGGGGACACGGTGCAACCCAACTAGCAGGGCTGCCCTTGTCACGTCATATCACAACTATCTTTCCAGAGTTAATTCCAAGTTTTAATAAAATTAATCATGCATGAAAGAAAGCAGGAGATGCGTTTGTGGGAATAAAGTGGAAAATAAAGAAATGGAAGGCCTATACTTGTTTCAGGTATTTCATTGTTCTACTCTGGAGAAAAAAAAGAGCTAATGATAATATTAGTATTAGTATTATTTTAGTACGTTTTAAGCCCCATTGCCTACTTCAATCATATAAAACAATTTTCCAACAACAAAAATGTGGCTAGTAAAAGTGCTGCATGGCTAGTCATTTTGGAAAACCACTAGCCACATTGGTTAGTGAGCAAAACTTAAATGTCAAGCCCTGATTATTATCATCATAATAAAAAATAATAATAATGACAACAGTTTATGCTCACTCCAATGATCACTAGTTGCTTATTAGCATGCCATCCACTATTAGGATATTAGATGCTCATTGGTACTTATAAAACACATATTAATGCCTTATTCTCCATGACCATATTAGACCCCTTAATCCTACCCATTACCTAAACTTAACTACCTTATTAACAATTAATAAGCAGTAATTAGTAGCATTTTTGGCCCAGAAAAAAAGCCCAGGACTGTGCAAAGCCTAGTTCACCTAAATGCATGAGTTCATTTATTTATGCAGAATGAAACCTGCTGAAAGGAAAACGCCTGAATAGCCAATAGAATAAAGCAAAGCGTCCTTCTGGTCAAAACATACAGAGTTAGCCTACTTCTCTGACAAAAGATCCTAGGTGCTTGCTTGGGGCAGGGTATCAAGTCCATCACAGATCCCAGACCCTCTCAACTACCCTGTGATGACAACATTGACTTCCTCAATACACTTTACTTCAGCAGGTTCAAAGAAAAGAACATAACGGCAATGAGAACCCCCTCCAGCCCAGATGATGAAGTACTCCGTAATTCTTGACCCAGCTGACATCCAAAAGAACCCTACGTAGCGTCAACCGACGGAGAATAAAGCAGCAAGTCCAGAAGACATAGCAGGGTGTGCAAACCAACTGACAGAGGTCCTCAGACATTTATAACATCTCCCCAAGTCAAGCAATTGTACCCTGTGCATCAAGGCCACTGACCAGCTTCGACACATAATGACTACCACCCGATAGCCCTCACTCCCATTGTGATAAAGTGCTTTGAAAAACTGGTCACATCACATCCAGACTCAAGGCAGCACTTGACGCACTCCAGTTTGCACCAACCCAACCGCTCCATCGATGACACACTTGGCGAGGAAAAAGGCCCCACTAGGCATCAACACTCCACTGTGCAACTGGATATTGGACTTCCTCACTGATACCCCTTTTCCACCAAAAAAGAACTAGTTCGGAACTGGTGCTGGTTCAAAGTTGGTTCAACTTGCGAACCCATTTGTTTTTCCACTGACCAGAGTGCCCAGGGAACGACGCAATTACGTCACTGTGTACGTCGCCATACGCCTTAGCTAGAAACGCTTGCAATTACATTAATTTGGGATTATCTCTAACTCATGTACCAAGAAGGCTTTAAAAACAAAAAATATGTAAGTCTTTTAATCTTTTCCTTTGATATGTAATCTTTTCTGATAAGTTATGTACCCCTGTCTTGTGTCTTTTTTCTTTCCATTTATTTGTTCTATTGTGACTATTTTCTTCTATGCTTATAATGTTTTAAAAAATAAAATAAAAAATAAAAATAGAAACACTTGCGTAGGGTCTGAAACGATTCCTCAAATTACTCGAGTTACTCGACTTACAATAATTCCTCGAGGCAAAAAATCTGCCTTCGAAGCCTCGTTAAATTACTATGACGCGCACTAGATGCGCACTTTACGCGCACGCAGGGATCTGATTGATGCACACGGACTGTTGTTCAGGAAGCACACCATAGCACATGGTACATTTGACTTCATGTGACCTCATAAATGGCAGAGAATGTCTAAAGTTTGGGATCATTATACGTTTATAAAGGAAGAGAACAAGATGCATTGTGTCTACTGCAAAGTATACCTGGCAGGGCTGCTCGCGCAATTGAGCCAATTCTCACGCCATACCCCCGATTTCTCACGCTGCTGAAGTGCCAATCCCTTCGGTCAAATGCTTGAAAGAAAGACGAGTTTCTCAATAGATCTACCTGTTGAGCCACTCATGATCAACTGGTTTTACCGCGCATATTAATTCGAAAGTTAAAATATCCTGTAATCTAGCGCGAGCGCGCATGCGAGATGATGAGCTCCCAACCGCGGCTCGCGCACGACGGCAGAGAGGTAAAGCGAGCGCGTGCAACCTGTCTCTCTCACGTGCCAGTCAAACCAATTGTGGCAATTCATCATATGCTTAAACTTTTATGCAGCCACGCAACAAAAATGTCAGCATACATTCACTGTATACACCGGGACGTGATGGAGGAACAAATATTTGTGACACATACACACACACTCTGATGTTCGTCTTGAGATTACACTTGAAAAAGTCTGATTCTTATTTATAATTGTTTTGTTTCCATTTTTTTTATAAATTGTATACAGATTTGTGTACCTGTTTGGCTTGATATTTTAAATTAATTTATTTTTGTTTTCAGGTGGGTATAATTTGCAGAAGGTGCAATCCTTTTTTTGTAATGTTGTATTAAGGAGACAAAACTAAGGCCAAATGCTATTTAAGTTTGTATTCAAAGTTTTACATGTTATGGGCTACATGTAACACGTTTTGCAGTAATTTGTTTTAACTATATTGTTATATAATTGTTGGCACTGGCTCTTATAAACACTAAATTGGTAAAAATAGCAATAAATAGGCTTATTTGTGGAGCCAAATGTTGGAGTTGGAATAAATACCTCTAGTTTTTTAAAGAAATAAAAGCCAAACACCTTATCATTTTCGTTACACATTATTTGTTTTGGTTGCTTAAAAACACAAACATAAACAAATTATCCAATTACTCAATTATTTGAATCGATTAAGTGCTAGATTAATCGATTACAAAAAAGAATCGATAGCTGCAGCCCTACACTTGCGCCAACTTCAAGCATAACAATTACAAAGGCAGACTCCATCGTGTTTATGCAAATGTTTCTCCTGGCTTTGCAATCCTATATTATGGTCAGAAAAGATGTTTCGAACACACTTAAACCCGCCCCAGGCCCCGATCGTAAGCATGACGAGGTAAAGAACGGTTCTAGTCCAACAAAGAGTTGGTGCTGCTTTGGAACCAGTTTTCCCGGCCGAGAACCGGTTCTTTGGCTGTCGAAACACAAAGAACTGGTTCGCGCGCAGGCACTCTCAAAATGCTTTGGTGGAAAGGGGTATGATATGCCCCAGAAAGTATGAGTTGGCTACAAAATCTCATCATCCTGAACACCGGAGTTCCCCAAGGTGGTGTCTTGAGCCCACTGTTGTTCACCTTGATGATACACGACTGGTGCGCCCGATACAAACTTCGAACCACATCATTAAGTTTGAAGACGACACAACAGTGGTGGGTGTCGTCGGCAATGATGATGTATTGGCCAACAGAGTAGTTAACCAGCTTGTCATCTGGTGGTGTGATAACCTGTCACTGAACGTCAAGTAGACTAAAAGAGATCACTGTTGACTTCAGGAAGTATAATGTTAATAACCCACTCATAATCAATGGCAGGCAGCACTGTAGAGTCAGTGAGAAGTACCAATATATTAGGGGTACATATAACTGAGGACTTGTCATGACTACTAATACAACATCACTGGTCAAGAGGGCTCAGCAGCACCTACACTTCCTGAGGCGGATGAGGAGAGCAAAACTTCCCCGTCCTGTTCTCAACTTTTTATAGAGGCATGATAGAGGGCATTTTGACCAGCAGCCTCTCAGTCTGGTATAACAGCTGCACGTCCACAAACCACAAGTCGCTCCAGAGATGGATGATGACAACAAAGAGAATCATCAGGACCTCCCTCCCATCTATCCAGGAAACTGCATCTGTCACACTGCCTTAACAGAGTCACCAAAATAATCAGACTCCACACACCCCGCCCATGGTCTGTTTACTTTTCTGCCTGCTGGCAAACACTATCATAGCATGCAATGCATGACTGCCAGACTTTAAATAGCTTCTTCTCACAGGCCATTAGAATACTTAAATCACATTACCAATACACAGGCTGTTAGACTCTCGATATGTTACATAGAAGGACTGAATCACATGCTGCTATACCTATGTGCAATATACTACAATATGCACTATACCCATTGTGTATCGCATTTATATCATTTTCAGTATATTTTTAGTTTTGATTGTCTTATATCTTGATTTGTTATTTGGTCAGTCTATAGTGTAGGTTCACCTGTTGTAGTCCTGCTTGTACATTTGAGCTTAAAGAAACGCAATTTCGCTCTGCTGTACACTATTGTTGTATGGTTGTAAAGACAATAAAGCACTTTGAATTTGAATAATCAGGGGAGTGAAATGATCGTTTTCTGTCTCCAGATACTCTTCTCAAAATAACATTTTTAAATTGTAATGCACTGTGTGATTTTTACCCCCATCTAGCGGTGAAAAGGTATAGGACCATCCAGTGAATATTAGTTTCTGTTCCTCTCAATTCCGATTTCGTTTTAACTCCTGACGGTGGTCAATGTAGTTCAAGATTAACATGGCTTCCAGTTTGACCTCGTCCATGAGTGTTAACTCAAACGTAAACGCGAAAGGCGAAGCTCTGAATTAACAGGTATGTCCCTCTTTGGCTAATGTACTTTCAAGATGGAGGGGCAACATGGCAACCGACATTAGAACCCCTTACGTGTATGTATTTTCAATGGCATATTATACACTCACGAGAATACTTTATTACTTGAACGTAACTAAGTGTTTTGAGCTAAGAATAAATTAAAAGAGTTACACAGTGTAGCTTTAACATGATAGTAACTGAATGTAGCTTTTGTAAAAATATCATTTTAAACATGAAAAAAGTAAACGACAAGTTTTCCAATGTCATCTAGTCTTGCACAACCCTATAAGACCACACGACAACACAACCTATTGAAACCGACATGGCTCACTTTCATTCACGTAAAATATAGCATCGGCTCTGGCTAGGATCCATCGAATACTGCTCTCGTATTGCAAGTTTATCGGCTCCAGTGAATTCCTGATTGCTGCTATTGTTAATGCAAGTAAAATTGTGTCCACTGCAATGGAAAAGCATTACTTCTGGATTTATTTAATCAGATTCTGCATGCATGGCAAGTGTCAGCACATGGCCTGCCATCAGATTAATGCCCACACTATTTTGTAATACAGCCGTCTCACTGGCAAGAGACGCTCTACGTTTGCAAGAGAATCTGCCAACCTGGTGCTTGAGTAAGAGGATCGGCAGAAGTGTGATTCATGCTGTATTTAAAGATCCCTTTAAAGTACACAAACAGTCCATCACTGACCATGGCTGCTAACTGCACACCACAACCTGCTAGCTCCCATCTCCATGCCTCTCCAACCATTTCTCCCTCTCTAGGGAGGCTAAAGATTCAGGAACCTTTACTGGCATGGTCAAACTCTCCATCACGATCTGATATCTGAACCGGATCTTGGCATTCACTGAGCACTGCAATGTCCTTTCTGCAAAGATAATACATGCCAGCAAAACCATGAGATACCCTAGTCAGATTTTATTGCGGATTTGAAATACATTATTGAAATGCAATCTTCTGGAGATTTCAGTTCCCATTTAAACAAATAGACTCTGTACTTGAATGCCTATTACCTACTACATGAATAGCTGCCCTGGGATGCCGTTACTGAAGATCCCTATAGATTGAACTGACTCGCATTAAAGTAGTTCCACTGGAGTTGAATTTTTTTTCCATTAATGGTTGTTTTTTCAACTATGGGCACTTTTGGCCATGAAGACTTTTATAAAATAACTCTCAAAACACACTTTTGGAATAAAATGACCAACACTGTTGAACTCTTAGATACGTTACATAGAAGGACTGAATCACATACTGCTATACCTATGTATCACAATTATTTTTATCAATATTGAGATCACGATTATTTGTTGATTTTAACCAAAACTAATTTTGTCGTCACATAGGCTAATTATAACTGCTTTCACTGCTTTCATAAAAATAAATGGTCCTCTTATTCACCAAAATTCAGTGCATCTCCTTGAAGAATAAATAAAAAATAAAGAAAACAATGAATGTGGCAAAAAATGTGGCAAAACTTCAAGAGGGCTCTATTTACATTTACATAAATATATTAAATATAAATATATTATAGGAAGCAAAATATAAACATGCATTGTACCTGCATAATGGATGTGAATAAAACGCGCAAATTATAGCTACAATTAATAAAATAAAATAAAAAATTTTTACAAAAAAACTGACTGTTTGACATGCAACAATTTTATGCATCATAAATACACACAATTAAATTATATTTTTATAATATTTTGCATTATCTTATGCTCACCAAGGCAATGCATAATGCTCTGAGCACCACTGCTCAGTGCATGTATTTGATAAAACGCAGTAAAATTACACTAAAATAGAAACCACTTCTATTACATTTTAATGTATTTTAAAAATAAATCATTCCTGTACATTTCCAGCAGTCTTAGTTCTTCAGTGTCACATGCTCCTTCAGAAATCATTGTAATATATGTGGATTTGGTGTTCCAGAAATATTTCTTTCTGTTATCAATGTTGAGAACAATTGTGGGACAGGCATTTAAAAAACTGATTTTTTATTTTAGCATTTTATTTATTCATTTGTTTAGGTGACTTAATTTTAAACATGCATTAATACATAAAAATCCAGTATAATAAAATGAAGCCATTGAAATCTATATATTTTTTTTTACTTTCACTAAAATCAGTCATTGTGACATAAGTTGAAGAAACACCCTAATGTTTCCGTGACAGGAAGTCAGGAAGCAGAACTCACAAGGGAAGTCACCTGGAAATGACCCAGGGTGACACTGAGCCAACAATGTGCAGGAGAATCAGATTTTGTGACTGTATTATCAGTTGAATACATTGAGATGTCTTTATGCAAGCAGTGATCTGGAATTCTTTCATCAGCAGTTTAACCTCAGTGACTCGTTCCCGTCTCAACGTTCCCGCTAACTCTTGAACTCTGCACTTCATAAACTCAATTTCACACTGCGTGGACATACATGCAGAGCTTTGAAAAGGTCCCATGCAATGCCGTGCAGCAACCTAACATTTATTAACAGCCACTGCAGAGGTCACGGCATCAATTGCTGCTTAAAGCCTGTCTAGAAATGCTAGACAAAGGTTGTTTAAACTTTGAAGTTTCTTGTAGACAGAAGGGCTAAAGTTCAGAGTTGAGAAACACTAAGGTACTTGGAGAAAGTACAACAAATTTAAGCAATTAAAAAGGTACCAGGACTGGTTCAGAGTTTATTAAAGCCTGCAGTAAAGGCAAGGCCATGTTAACTTGTTGCTGGGCAAATACAACTAAAGATAGAATAACCAGAGTTAAGAAACCATGATGTGATGAATCAAATATGCCAGTACAGCCTGAAAAAGTTCAACCTTGTAGCATAAAGGAACGAATGCTGGTATTGTGTGAGGTTGATGAGGCATTTTTACTTGACTGAATTATCCAAAGGCGGCAACAAATTGAGTAAGCTTCACTGTCTCCAGCTTCAAAACTCAAATTATTATTTAAAACAATTGACTTACGGCCACATTCGTCTCTGAAAAATTGCTCTCCATTCATGTAAGTGGCCATTAAGACCTAGTATAAGGAATTATGGGACCAAAAAAAAGAAAGAAAAACAGAGCAAGTGTAATAAATCTGAAAATGTCTGACTGTGACATAATGAGACTGACGGGCTAGGCTGGACTCAAATGTTGGTTTCTGATTACACTCTCCATCACATCTTGTGCATCTCAGAGGCCAAAAGTCAGACATTTTAGATTTTGCCATTTGCTCTATGCATTTCTTCAAGATAGACCCTGTTGAAAAATTATTGTAATCATTTATACAGAGTCGTCAGGCTGGGAAGCTTGTCATTAAATTTGATGGCTGACATTACGCCTGTATCACCTTCATCAATTTAATCAGGGTGCAGGCAAGGAAAGTACAAGGAGTATGGGAATCTGGAGCGGATAGGAGCATGCTATTGATCCAAAAGAAAAGAGTTGCAAAGATGGATGACAATCTTTGAGAAAAGATTAAGCAATCCTAATCATAACTCATCCTTAATTTTGCACCATATAAACAAACACAAATGATGGATAAAGCACAACTCAAAATGTGTTGCATCCAGGCCAACTGTGACCAGAAGCAAATAATTAAAAATAAAATAATCTACACAAGATTAATAAAATTCTGCAAGTAGCATTGAAAGAACATTTACAGTTCTTAGCTTCTGTATTGTGAAGCACAATAGTGTAGAACAGTTGAGTGGATGTAGGCAGATCTGAATGACATGTATGCAATCTTGCTTGTATGCAATCGATTGAGAGAGAGAGTGGGGTTTAAGCTGACTACACGATTAAATAAGTCTGGGTCATTTTACTGAGAGAGAACTCGGCTCATTTCACAAGCCTGAGATATGCAGCCTATATTTTATCAAAATGCTGAGGTCAATAAAATAAAAATAATAAAGAAACATGCATGGATTAATCCGGCGCAACAATGGCGCTTTTCCATTACCAGCTCGACTCCGACTTGCTTTCACTGCCACAAATAGTACCCCGTCGTCATAGCGACGCCCTTTGCTTCCCTTGGATCCTCTCTTCGGCAACCAAACAAAGTAAAAGTCTGCACCTCTTCGTTTGGCCTAGCCATCTCTTCCGAGTTGCCATAATAATAGTAGTTAGTTTAGTAACTATCTCTGGCCAAACTATTTAAAATAGCTGGCAATATTCTGGATGCTCCATCTGGCGCATGATGACGCGTGAATGGTGACGATTCTCTGACGCCAATCAGCAGTCGGCATTGTTTTCTTGTGACATTTTGGTATCGCCTTAGCTCGGCCGAGCCGCCACCGAGTCGGAGCTGGTACTGTGTAGTGGAAAAGCGCCAAAAGGTCAATGATGTATTTATAAAATAGATAGGTGAATTTCCATTTCACATTGACTGTATATAGTAGGGATAAATGATGATAGTCATCTATTAGACCAAAAGTAAATGATTACTGGTGAAGCTCCAATTAACGCATTAAAGCTAACCTAAGAAACCCCAACCATGATGACTTAATGACCTAACCATGATCAACCAGAACTGTATCCTTTAGCATCTATTCTGGCCAAATTGTGCAAATCTGCTTGTTTTCTACATTTCATTATGTAGCATCTAGTGATATTTGAATGCAAGCATCATGTTGGATCAGGTTTAGAGGTTCTTAGCCGATTCATTGAGTTTTACCGATAATCGGCACCGATGGTTTGATCGGTGGAACTGTTTGTCATTGGCAAAAATCCCACATCGGACCATTTTTCCTTGGTGTTGCGTGAAAACCCCTTTTTACTGAGGGCTGCGTCCATTGCTGTAGAGGCTGAGAGAGTGCGCGCGGTCATTACACAGTAATGAGATAACACAGTCTGTGGATTTTCCTAGGGGTTTTTTTATCCCTTCACAAGTCTTTTTCTCTTCAAAAAGCCAATTACTGTGATCTAATAAGGTAGTCTTCCACCCTTTAAAGAATTAAAAGAGAGTTTTATGCTTCATGTGCTTCTGAAGGTGGCCGTTGGGCCGATGTATCTGACCTCAATCAGTATAGCCCAAAACAAACACACCTCAAACTCATTGAACATCAGATTCTGGTTCAATCGCACCACAATTTACACAAGAAAACCACAGATGAGATACAAAACTCACAGCTCAAAACACAGAACAAGCACTGTACCATCCTCAATAAAACGGTAACAAAAACATGTCAGCACCCAATGGAGAAAGTACAATATATTTGTACAGCACTTCAGCATTCGTCATATTACAGCCAGTGTAAAACAGTCATCAAAGGTGTTTTGTAAGGTGTCATCTCACAATACAGGTGCTTTGTAAATCTATGGTTCCTTCCGTTAAAAAAAAGTGAAGAATGCAAGTTAGAGCCAGGTTGGAGTTTTGATGGAGGAGATGATGGGGCTTCAGCTAAGTCTGCTCTTTTTACCTGCTCCATTCAGAATGGGCCTGTCTAAGCAAGACTGCTTCAGGCAGAGCAACTCAGCAGAAAGAGATCTGATGGCTGAATAATATATGGAAAAGAGTTATGGTTTATAAAATGAGATGCGCTGTCTCAGTGTGCATTAAATATGTCAGGGAGTGCTGGAGCTTTGCATAATCCTCAACCCTGTGAAAGATGAAGACTAAAAAAAAGTCAAAAATGTTTTTTACAAACTGACTGTAAATTTCTTCGGTTTCAAAAGTGGTTCTTTTTTGCACTGATTTAAAAATTCCAGCCAATTCAATAATGCAGTAATTGTTTTAATGTCATTGGTGATCAAAGATCAGCATATTAAAATTCTATATATATTTTGAAATTTGAACCAGATGTTAGGTTGGATATTGCATTCCTATTTTATAAAAAAATATTATATAAAAAAATGTAAAAAAATATATATATAAATTCAAAATTAAATTTCACTTGAGATGTAATCCAACAGATTTAATTGTTTGGACTTTCTTGTGTTTTACAATGTTAGTGAAAATGAGACGGTTAATCTATTTTAATGTGACGTGGGTACATTGTACTTAAATAAATAACTAATAATTAATAAAGAGTAATTAATTTATTACATGTACTTATTATAGTATAGAGTTTGTTATGTATTGAATATGATTGATGTATTAAGTTTTCATTTATTAAGATTACTACATTAGTTACCATGAACAAACATTAATAAATGCTTCAGACGTATTTTTCAATCTTAGTTAAATGTCAATTATAAATTTTACTGTATGTTCATACAGACACAACGTAGCATATATAAAAAATGTATTGATCATGTTAAAGCATTAACGTCAACTACTAGGAAGTGTTACAAAATGTAAGCAAGTAAAAGCTGTGAAATGGTCTGAAGCTCAGAACACAACCAATGAGAATGTCAAAAGTGCATTCTTGTGCATCAATAGCTCCACTACTGACCTCCGAACTCTATAAAAGAAAAACAAAAAGGATGAAAAAGATTTCATAACTGAACTGGCAGGATCAAAAGATCAGCTCAGCTGTCTGAAATTCAGAGATTGTTCTTTTTAAAAGGGGAAATTGTGCTTCAGAAACTCATGAAAGGCCTGACTGATATTTAAGAATCCAAAATCACACATCAAGCACGCCTGGTCAAAGCAATCAGTTTGAATGATTTAAGCATTTGATCAAACCTCATACTACAAAACCTTTAATCTTTTTAAATCGCGGATGGGAGGAAAACCACACAGCAAATGGCAAATTCACATCTCACTTCCTTTGTGTTCATTTCCTGGAGATTTAATCCAACATAAAAGAAATGATTGACCTTGAGGAACGAGATCGAAGGTTTTCCGGATGAGAGACAAGGAGTTCGTCCCGCCTGACACAAGCACATCAAAGCGAAGCTCTTGGAATAAGTTTGAGGGCCCGTAATTGGCAAGGGGGAAGCTTGTGCTGTGAATGCGAAGCTGCTCAGTTAAGTGAGCATATCCTAATTAAAACCCATTCCGTTTCAGCACACAAAGACGCCTGCAACGTGTTGTGTCACACACACAGAGCAAATATCTTTACCCAAGTGGGCAGAAAAACCATAGCAATTAATATTTTGCAATATCACTGTGTGATGACAGATTAGAACCTCTGTCTGCAATAATTAGGCAATCAATGCTATTCAAATCTTACATTTTATTAACTAGACGCATAGACTGATATGTTTTTCCTGAACTAGATTTTTATGTAATATCTCCTCTGAAGATGGCTAATGATCCCACATCTATGCTTCATTGTCAACGATAATTATCTGGCGCAGAAACAACAAGGACCTTCATGTCAAAAGAAAAACAAGAATTCATTTCAAAATGACTGGCAAACAAAAGTTTGCCAGAGACCTTGTTTACACCAGGTACTTAAGGGATGCACGGATGTATCAGCCCACATTCATCGGTATTGGACGATATATGATCATTTTTAATGTTATCGTTATCGGCCCAACAAGAACATTTAAAAGCCGATAAATAACGTAATTATTTCCTTCAGCTGAGGCACTTTAGATGTGCACTATTCAACATGATGCTTTTAAATTGCTTAAAATAGATTGATAATCACTTTAAAAAAGGAAAACCCAGTAAAAGTGCAAAATTGCGCAGTGCAAGTCTGTATATCGGCTGATACGACATTAAAATAAGAACATCATACTTGTGTTTGTGTCTTGGCTTTTAATGAGGAAAATCAAAAATTGTCTAAAAATTTGGATTTAGATTTATCGGCCAAAGTATTGGCTTATCGGCTTTCAAATATAGAAGAATTATTGGACTATCGGCATCCTGGCCAAAATTGTCATATCAGTGCATGCCTACATATAATAACACAATAGAATATACCTGTGAAACTAAGAGACTGAATTTAAGTCAAACTACTGCTCATTCAGATTTGTGAACTGATTCTTATGTAAAGAAAAGCCTATTTGAGCTATTTGCTCAGATTAATGAATTTGCAGACGAGTTATTTTACTGAGGTCTCAATCTAATCATGTGTAGTTATAAAAAAGCAATACACCTTTAAAGCATTTGAAATATAAAAAGTAGTTTTTTTTCCCCAAACCCCCAAAACAACAACATTATTGGAAGATCTTAATTATAACTTATTTGTAGCATTTCTGGCCACAAAAAACAACCTTTCACCCCTCGCTTGGCGCATTATACGATCAGCGAGTTTCTACAGCTGTGAACTATCATAAGAAATGGGCAGGGTGGATCATTACATAGCAAGCGACCTCACGGACCACATACAGGTTTTCAATGAGCAGGGGAAGCTAAGGTGAAAGACTCCAACAGTATGAAGGAATGAACCACTACTGCTCCATAATCATGTTTTCACAATCAATTGGACTGTGTTAACTGCTCCACTTTGACCACAAACCGAGATGCACACTGCATGAATGAAATTTGAGTGGGAGAAGGCTACAGACACAACTAGCCCAGCTACAGAAGCAAAGAAACTAAAACCTTACTTCCATGATGTGTGGGCGATATACCAGTTAAGGATAAAGCAAGTCTAACAAAATTGTTTCTGCTGGCCAGGCAGTTCAGATTTATATTTGCTATGCCAAAATGTTCACTAGCTTCATCACAAAATGGAAACTTTTTCTGCATAATTTTTCTTTTTCAGAATAATGATTTGTATCTTTTATTAAAAATTAAATTCCTTACAAACATATTTTACCATAAATTGATCAGGTTAAGCCATAATATTGTAAAATTACAAAAAGGCAAATTGTTTTTGTTCAGAGAAATTGTTGAATGGAGAATGTTGTTTTTTTTTGCACACAAAAGTATCCTTGAACCACTGTAATCCCATTTTGACGACATCATTACTTTCTGGGCCTTGAAGAGCAATAATCACGTGTCGCAGTCTACGGAGTGATCGGAAAACTCAATTTCATCAATAATATCTTCATTGTGTTCAGAAGATGAACAAAGGTCTTATTGGTTTGGAACGACATGAGTGTAAATTTTTGGGTGAACTAACCCTTTAAGGGGCCAAGCATCAGAGGGAGAATGAAAAAGCTAACAAAAAAAATTCAAGGCAGTGAGCATCAGACCAAGTGCAAATAAGTAGACATTTGTAGACAGTTTTAAGCAAAATGGTTGAAAGACCAGAAATACAATCAACGTGACAATTGCTTATTACTTTTGACCAATAGGTCGGCGCTAACACAAAATTATCTGCTGTGACACAAAATTTGGTCTAGCCAATGTCTAATCTTTCCAGACATTCAGCCTCAGATTCAGTTTAGCATTATACAAGCAAATTAATCAAGGCAGATGTGTCGACCTTCATTAATCAGGGCACTGGCTCCAGAGAATAGCCACTCCCCTAACCTTGCCCATATCTACAGTCAGATGAATCATTTAAGGGTTAGTTCACCCAAAATGAAATATCGCCATTAATGACTTACCCTCATGTTGTTCCAAGCCCGAAGACCTCCGTCCATCTTTGAAACACAGTTTAAGATATTTTAGGAGTCAGTCGCGAGCTTTCTGTTCCTCCATTGAAAATGTATGTACCTTATACTGTCCATGTCCATAAAGGCAATAAAAACAAAGTAGTCCATGTGACATGAGTGGGTTAGTTCGAATTTTTGCAAGCATTCAAAAATACTCTTTGGTCCAAACATAGCAAAATACAACTTAATTCAGATGGTCAAGCGGCACTGGGACTTCAACTGGGATCGTGTGATTTGGTCAGATGAAACCAAGATTGAGCTTTTTGCCAACAAACACTCTTAAGTGGGTCTGGTGTAAAACAAACAATGTGTATGCCGAAAAGCACCTCACTGCCTCACCGTGACAGATGCTGGTGGAGGATCTGTGATGCTGAGGGCCTGTTTCTCTTCCAAAGCCCTGGGCACCTTGTTAGGTCTTTCAGCAGGATAATGATCCAAAACATGTGGCAAAATCTACACAAAAATAGTTCAGCAGTCACAAACTCAAGATCCTCCCATAGCCATCTCTGTCCCCAGACCTCAACCCAATTCGAAAACCTGTGGGGCGAGCTAAAGAGGAGAGTGCACAAGAGAGGACCCAGGGCACTGGATGATCTAGAAAGACTTGTGCAAGAAAGAATGGTCAGATACCTTCTTCTCTTCTTTCTAATCTTGTGAAATGTTATAGAAGGAGATTAAGTGTGGTCTTGTTGGCAAAAGAGGGGGGTTGTACAAAGAATTAACAACAGGGGTGCCAATAATTGTGGGACACATGATTAAGTTTCTTTTTTTCCACCAAATGAAAGGTTGCATTTTTCTATTCTTTCGCATTTGGGCTGTGTCGTTTTTTCGCTGCAAGTCCTCAACCACATCTTAAACAGGGTGCCAATAATTGTGGAGGGCACTGTATATTCAAGGACAGGCAGAGTCAACGAGAGCCATGTGGTCCCTGAAACATTAAAATTCTCCTCATATCCTCCAATAAAAGTAGAATCTCATTCAGATATACAGGAGAGCAGCTTAACTCGCAGGCAGCTCAGAGATAAGTGGCACTCAAATTCTTCTTCAGATCAGAATGCCCGTCACAGACAATGCAGCCACGGTCGGGGAGATACAGGATGAAAGCTCAATTAACACAAGGGTGGATGGATAATGCCATATGGATAGAGAGAACGGAGAGGGAGATAAGAGAAGGATTCAAAGAAAACAGGGGAAGGTAAAACAAAAATATGAGCTTCCCTTATTTCTGTTGTGCAAACAGAGCATAAGGGTTAGATGTGGGCAATATAATAAAACTCATTTCACAGTATTATTTTATATAAGTGATGGGGGGGGGGGGTAATATTTTCTCCTTTTATTATAGAAAAAACAACTGCTAATCAGTAAATTTAAAGTGTACTTTACGTATTTTACTATGGGTGTCTTATGTAACAATTTCACAAAGCTTTAGTCAGACCATTCTGTATTTGCTTAAAGTCTTGAAATGATGCAGTCTAATTTAAATAAAAAACAACTACTCATGCTACATGCGTGTAGCATCTTTGTTTAGATTGTGATTAAAATGCAGTGTTTGCCTCCAATGGCTACAGATGAACATTTTCAAGGCCTGTTAGAGCAAATAAAATACATTTCAAGCCCTGAACATATGTTAAACAAATGTCTGTGATGACATAAGTACATTTGTCATCTTGCTAACTTGTCCAGGTCCTCCTCTGTAATTTTTCACAACAGCCTGATTCTTTGTTGCACGCAAATAACATAAATAGTTCCCGCCCACTAATAGCGGCAAGCACAATATGCAGCACAAAAATCTCTACTGGTTCGACATGTCAACTTTCAATCCAGCCCTAATAGCAGGCTGTGTTATTTGCCTTAGAGAGGTTGAAAGAAGTGCACAAGCTAAAGCAAGAGAGAGAAAAACGATAGACAGAAAATACACCAGAGGAATTAAGAGTAGAAAAGCAGAACAGGAAACGCTACACTTGAGCATCCAAAAATGAAAAAGGACAGAGCAGGCTTGGGGCAGTGTGCTGGATCTAAATGAGACACCCAGAGAACCAAGTGTGTGTGTGTTGCACTGAAATTATCTGGACATGAAACAATTACTCATTTGAGCTCTCAAATCAATGTAGCCCCTGGCTGGAAAACACAGGGAAACGCCGTTTGAAAGCATTTGAAAGTAACATGCTCACAGAGTTATTACATGGAGCTCAGTCAGCTCACCTTTTTAATTGGTGTTATTTACAGAAACACTATAAATATACTTTCCTTCAGTGTTTGAAACCAGCAATTCAGACCAAACCAAACAGTTGGAGCAACTAGGGTTGTAATGGTATACCAGTATGACGAATTTTCACAATATTTACATGTACGATGATCATATTGATGAACATTTGCTTATAACATTTGGTTTTGGGAAGAATTTTTTTTTTTTTTTACCATCTAACAAGCACATATACAACTTCTTTCCACCTGACCGCTTAGACTCCACCAATACATGTTTAGCAGAGAAAATATCTGAGACAAACTCTGCGAATCTTCCCCTGCCGAAAATCTTAGTTAAAATCTGCAGTGTGGGACTACTTTGGGTATGCGAATAACAAACGAGGGGTTGTCCGTGATGGATATCTCGTTTGCAAGAAATGTGGAAGAGTGGCTGCAAAAGGAGGAAATACGTCAAATATGTTCTCCCATTTTCACGAACACTATCCCTCCCTGCAGATAAAGGGGTATGTTCCATTTATAAGGCCCATATTATTTGCTGAGGGAATTTACAATATAACGCAGATGTCACGTAAAATGCGCAATTTGATGGATGGCTAAATAAATTTAAAATATAGCTATGCTAAAAATCAACTACATGAGTGCATCTATAAATGTACAGTGCAAAAAAACTGCTATATGCTGTAAATCTATTTTCAGCTTGTCTGTGTAAATGAGTAGCGCCGTTTCACCTAGTACATACGCAAGTATGAGTGATGCTCATGGTGTTTAAAGTGTCTGCCGTCTCACTATATGAGGACGTGAACACAAACATATCCAGTTCAGTTAAGCTAAAAGAAATAATGATTGAAATACATTACTGTTGTACAAAAAATTTAGCCAACTTAAAGTTAACAATAACATTTTATCTGATTGCATTTTCAATAATATATATGTATTGAATCATAGAATCTAGACAAATTATATCAGACAACCCAAAAGATCTGAGGAAATAAAATACATTTCATAAGACTATTATCTAATAATTATTATCTTAAATAATAATTAAGAAATTAAGTATGAAAATAAGTTACGTTTTTTATGATTTTGATCGGACGGACGGTCGGATAAGACAGATAGAATATGATTCAAATGTAAATAGACTATATAGAACTCAACAGTAAAATGCTTAAAATTGCAGATTAAAATTACTGTCCAAAATCCATGTGAAAATTCTGAAATTTGGGAATGATAATTAATACATTAGAGGTGTTTATGCTGCAACCCAGAAAGCCTTTGCTAGCTTTGGTCCATTAAAACCACTATTCATCAGCATGCACTGATTAATCCTATGGCATGTAGCACAAAAAAAGGGTGCGACCAAATCATATGCTGGTGCGACCAACTGAGAAAGTTGGTAGGAGCCAGTGCAACCATTAGAAAAGTTAGTCTGGAGCCCTGTCCATGATGTTGGTTCATTATGTTTGTGTAGTTACATGCATTTTTTTATATCATGTTTATAATTCGTGTTCATGCTTTAGGGTCAGGCTACCTCTATAAAAACACTTCCTTATCCAGCTCAACCAACTGTCACTTACAAAGTCACTTACAAAAGGAATCAAGTTACATCCTACATCCAAACAAGCCAAAAAATTTAATCATGCTGTAGCTTATTGCATTTGTAAAGTCATGAGGCCCATAAGAGTAGTGGAAAAACCTGGATTTCTCAACCTGAGAATGTACAAGGGTACAAATTAGAGCCTGACTGATGAAAGGATTTTGAAGGCCGATACCGATACAAATATTTTTTTGGTTTTAAAATCAGATATGCAAATATCATCGGCCGATATTTTTTATTATTATTTTTTTTTCGAAACGCGCAACAAAACATTAACATAATTCCCGTCAACGTTAGTTATTTGTAGCTATTTATGAGTTTTAACTAAAATATTATGATCATGCATTTTAAAAAGAAACTTGTTTCTTTTATTGTCACAACAGAACAGACTGATGATAGTGGCATTAGCTAGCTTTGTGATTAGCTAGTCTATGATGAGCCATAATTTAGCAATATAATTCCGCAACTGATGGGGATGTTCTTTTAATTGTTATTCAAGCAATGTATGTCTCGTGACCAACTCAACGAGTGTTGCCAACAGGGACCGTGTAAAGTGCCCTCTGGTGGACAAACTGTACAACTTCAACACTCATGACATGGTTCAAGCATGTTTTGTCCATTTTTTTTTAAATATTCATTCATCGGCCATTATAACTGCCGATACCGATAATTTGGAAAATGCCTAATATCGGCCGATAATATCGGTCTGGCTCTTGTACAAATTAGAACATACTTTTCCACCAATGAAATCCCTCGCATGTAAAAGAGGTGAGGGCCAGTGTTGAACAGCTGAAGGAAACAGTGTGGATTTCAGGCACCACATCCCTGTGGACCAGCAGTAGTGGAGGAGGGGAACCATTTATACGTTTAACAGTCCATTACCTCTCCTCAGATTGGCAGCTTAAGTGCCATTGTTTGGAGTCTCATTTTTGTTCCTGAAGACCACACCTCAGATGTTTGAAATATGCTCCAGGATTGGAAGATTTCAAAAGAAAGTCTGTGTGGAATTACCACAGACAATGCAATGAATAAGAAGAAGGTTAAGTTTGAAGAGTTCCCATGTGTTTGGCTCACTTGTTTTGGGCAAAATATAAATCTGGCCATTAGCAAAGCCTTGAAGATTCAAAAAGGGTTGAATCTGCAGTCAGGGCATGCCTACACTTGATTCAAGGATTTTATTGGAATTGGAAAAGGAAGAGTGAATTAATAAAAAAAAAACAAAAAAAAAAACAGGCAGACCTGGAACTTGCTGAGCATGCCCTCAACCATGACGTGGTAACAAGGTGGGGATCAACTTATGAGATGATCTCCAGGTTCTTGGAGCAACAATGGGCTCTCTGTGCAGTCCTGACTAGTGACAGGAATACATGGCATCTCCTGCCAAAAGATAATGACATTGCCACACTTGAGATCGTCAACCAGCTCCTTTAACTGCTCTATGACCTCACTCGATGCCCTGGCATTGGAGAAACGGGTCACATTGTCCTGATACACCGGTACAAGCTGAAGACAATCTACTCATCAGAAAGATGAAGTAAGTAATGAGAGAAGACTTGCAAGGGAGATACAAAAATCAGGTGGAACGAGTGCTACAGCTCTCTAGCTTAGTGGATGCCTGATTTAAAGGAGGCTTCTGTAAAATCCTGAATGACACAGTTGAGGGATGTGTGGAAGAAGCTGTGAATCTTGCAACAGCAGCCACTTTTGATAGAGAACGACCTCAAGCAGAAAGAGAAGAAAATTGGGCAGGAGAGAGAAGCAATAGGAACACCACCTCCACTAAAAGAAAGAAAAAAGTCAGTCTAGTTGGCAATATCGAATCACTTCATCTAGGCAGAACAAGGCAACCTCAGGCAATGAAAATGTCAGTGATAAGGTGCAGTCTGAAATGAAGATGTACAAGTCTCTTCGAACCATCAGCACGGACATTGACCCACTGGCATGGTGGAAAACGCATGCTGATGAAACGCCTCTTCTGGCAAACGTGGCCAGAAAGTGTCCTTGTATCCCTGCCACGAGTGTCCCTTCAGAGAGGATGTTTAGTATGAGTGGACAGGACACATTCTCTCACCTCAGTGGACAAGAATGAACCCTGAAAACCTCAACATGATCCTTACATTTCTTTATCATAACTTGGCCTGGAAAAAAGCAAAGAAATGCATGCTGCTATTAAATTATGAACAAACATTGCCCTGCACTTTTTGCTGAATGCACTCTGGATGTATGCTGTTCAAGAGGAAGGACAGTTTGGTTTATTCTTGTCTAATCTAAAGAGAAATAACGTATCCTTAACTTAACCTTTTCCTTATTTTTTTCAAAAGGTAAGACTCATACTTCCATACGTTTTTTTTTTTTTTAGACGCTGAAGGATAATCTAACGTTACACCCAGCACTTCGCCCACATATCGCACCAGAAACCGTTTTCGGAACTGAAACTTAGGAATTTTGCACGGTTCCGGTTATTTTTCAAAAACACTGCCGGTTCTGGATAAGAACCGGTTCTTGGTTCCCAACCCTAGTTTCAAAAGCCTGCAAATCTCAAATGTAAAGTTCTAGATGCATTCTTACATTTTGTCCATGTTACATACATATATATATATATATATATATATATATATATATAGATATATAGACAGCATATAGATATAGATATATGCTTGCTGAATCACCAACGAGTGTCAGCAGGCTCAAATCCAAGACTAGGCCCAATCTGTGCCCAGGAAACCAATAACCCAGAGGGACCTCCATCCCAACCTCTACAAAGGGACTTGAGCACTCACTTGCAGTTAAAAGCTTCTCAACATTCATAAGACTAACAGAGCTGGAAAATCAATCTAAGCCAATGCACGCCTGCCAGCAAGAAAGAAAAACTCCTCCTGCATGTCAAAGTAGATTACTGAACGAGAGGACACAATAGCCTGAGAGGTGTCAATGCCACACTTGAGAGGACAGTTGCATGTGTGCAAGCAAACAAAAGGTAAACACTATAAATCCCAACAATACAATGTCTTATTCACAGCCAAATAAATAGCATGACAAATATAAATCTAAAAAAATGCAATCAGTGGGTTATATTGGACCACTTGAATGCTCTACAATTCCACACATAAGACTAGAGAATGCAGGGCAGAAATTGAAAAATCTAAATGACAAGCCAAAAAAATATTTCACACATAGCATTGACAATGCTATGCACACCTATTCCCATATTTCTACATTTATAAGAATAACAAATGTAAAAGAAATAAAATAAATATTTATTTCCAAAGAAGCAAGGACAGGAGAAATGATTTTGACATTGAGAAAAAAAAAAAAAGACACCATCAGCATTAACAGATGCCAGCAGATTTGCCCAAGTGATTTTCGCATTTCAGATTCAGAAAATGCAGTGTTTTATGCTCGCTCTGAATGTAAATGGGATAATGACAGGCACGGTTGGCTGACCCATCGTATGTAAATAGTTCAGAAAACTATACCAACACAATTCAGAAAGGTCATTAGCAAACAGCTAATTAAACCTACTCATGCAAGTGGTGCTATATAGTCATATAATCACTTACTCCATTAGTCAATGAAACACTGAGCCAATGTGAACTTGTGCTTTAAGGGGTGTTCACATGTATAGTTCACATTAAATGGCCAATTCTCTGTGCTGCTGTTTGCTAGTAGGCGTTCCTACTGGACTGCAGTATTAAACCGTATCAGGCGGACTGTAAAACCTACACAAAGATGATGTCTGGCCAACATATAAAACAACCAACCACAGTTTGTTAGTGTTAACATGCAGATCAGGACTAATAGACAACAATAATAACTAGATAAATAATTAAAATAATAGAAAATTCAGTTCTGCTCATCATAAATGTGTGGTTAATATGCTACTACAATTTCTCAATTGCTAAAATACTACATTCTCTGAAGCAAAGGCCCAGTGGCTTTTAATATTTGTCAGATCCTTAAATAAGTTCAGGTAGTTAGATGCGTCTCGTGCACTTTTTTAGCAAAAACACTCACTCACTGAAACATTTCACACTGTGATACAGCGTGTTGGAAAACAGCAAACACAAGCTGCAAAAGTTAGCATCATCTAATGACTCAATTGTTCACACTTGTTTCTAATGATGTGATCAAACCAACTGTACAAAATAAAGTCAGTTCAGAGTGCACAGGTGTGTGCACTGAATGTTGATGCCAACAGTGGATGGAAACGAATCTGAGAGGTAGAGTATTAAGAGTACGTGTGTAAGAGGTGGTGGATGAGGAAAGAGGAGGACAAAAAAAAGAGAGTGTTGTCAAGGCTGGATCGGGCACAACAAGATTTTTTCCTATGCATGGCAAGGGACAGCATTGCCTGTAATGTGGACAAAAAATCCTCAGATCAGATGCTGAGGTAGAATGAATCTCTCATTGACCTTGATATTGCAGTTTTGCCATTTTTTTTGTGTATTATAACATTTTGGGCTTTTGCAGTTGCATTACTGCCGAATCTACAGAAATTCAATTATACAATATTCAATATATTTGCAGTACATAGATACAGTATACAATAGTCACCTTACTAAGTTGCGATTACAATACATTTTTTCACATGCTCTGGATGCTGTGTTCCTCATTTTTGATGCATTGTCTAATGAATGCTCTGTAGTGTTTATATATTGACTGATGTGTGCATAATCTGAAAGATTTGATTGATTAAGAACAGGTGAAATGGTTTTGATGCAAAGGTTTCATTTTGCCAAAAGAGTAAGTGGTTTTGTGAATGTAGACTCTGAAGATATGGTTTTGTTTAAAAGTTGTGAGAAAATGGATGATGTTTCAAGAAACTGAATGTGCCTCATATTTTTCAAACATCTAAGACATTAATTTTGCAAACTCTGGCCAATATAGTGATGTCAAGCTTAAAAGCACTTATTGCATCAACCAGGTGCCTTGAAAACACAAAAAATAAAACCCAACCCTATGTGCACAACCTCCCAGAAATTGCATCAATTTAGCCAATCAGATTAGAGATTGTTAGATCAAGAAAGTACAGTGATGCTCAGGATATAAGATAGCATGGATAGGCCACAAAGTTTAAAAAGCCCAAACGTCCATAGAAACCACCAAAATTATGCAAGCATTTGTGTGTTCCATCATAAATTAAATACACTATCATTTATGACGTTACACACGGCATGATTGGTGATGCACCAAAATAGTACGTTTTGAATAATTTAGGTAATTTTACTATTTATGAACTTAATGTTCAGGGTGTTCTTTCACAGGTTAAACTATTACATTAAACAACATGCATTGCATTGAACTATACACATATATACTCACACACACATTAACTTCAGTAACAAGCCGCAGATATTTATTTCAGCTGAACAAATTGGACATTTCTACCCTAGCATCATTTTTGGTCACAGTGAAGTGTGTCCACACTGCTGACATGTTTACCGGCTGTAGCTAATCTACGTTGTATGCACAAAATAGACAATGACAGTCAAAATGCATCTCCAGAAGTGCTCATTAAATGTCTTTGTTTGGATCAATGATTTCAAATATTTTTTATGCCATTTCAGGCAAATATTTTCAGTTGCATCACAAATGACCAAGCTTTTCAACACCTAAGAGGAAACCAGGATCGGCAGACAGCAACAAAAAAATAGCATGTTCACCTGCTTTGCATGAGGATGTTCTACCGTTGAATATCATTAATTTTAGCCTAGGAGGCAGGTTAAGAATTAGTTTAAGCACATAGATAACACCATCTGATCTTCTGTTCAGACTAATGAATGCAGAGCACCATGACCCTCAAAATTAGTAGTTATGACTGCAAATCTGAAAATTGGGACCATACCGTCAAATGATGTTCCTGCTGTTATTCTCTTAGAGAAGAAGTGAAGCATAACTGCTGAAATGCCATTTAACACGCCTGATTATACCATTCATTTGTTTAACGATTCTATGATGGTGCGAAGTGCGATTATAAAGTTTCTGATTATGATAAAATCAAAAGTTGACTTAAATTAATCCAGCCTCATTTACCACCTTGAGACTTTATATAACAGTGATAAACAAGTATGCCTTCACTGCTTATAACCAAGGACACAAGCAAATTATTGACAGTATGCGTCTATATGTTGAAGAACAGGAAGTAAATGCTTTTAAATCTCAATTGGATGCAATTACTGCACAAGGGGTTTCAAACTCAATTCAAACCTATGATTCATAAATGGATTAAACATTTAAGTCCTAAAAATACACCATTATCTCTAAAGCAGAAGTTAAGAGCTTGCATTTGACAGCTCTGCAGATCAAATGAATAATCTGAAAATCTGACATTGTTATGAAACAGATTTTTATGAATAAACCACATTAATAGCATCAGGAGGTGATAATACTGTACACCAAGCCATTTTTACACTTAATTCTTTATTTATATATATAAAAACATATTTGAATTACCAGCGGTCCATGTTATATTAATTAGTAAAAAGTAATCCACCTCCCACACTCACTTGTTTCATTCGCTCTAGATGAATATTGTTGATGCTACAGGGCTTGAATTTTGGTTTGGATTGCAGTTTAATTTTACTCATTCATAAAGTTTTGTGCTCACACCAAGCCATCTCTCAGTACTAAATGGAGTTCTTTCCCACTGTTTATTGTGCTTAAACAGTCAAATACACACAAAATAATGTCAAAATGCCAGTCTTGGCACAGTTAAACAGTCAGTTATGTTTTAAGTGAACGTAAACAGTTGAGATTAAGAAAAAAAATACACATGTAACATTATAATGGTTCTGTGTGTCAGATCTTAAAAGTGATTCTAATAAATATATATATATATTTTTTTATCATACATTTCCTCATAGTATTCGAATGTCAAAATTTTGGCTAGTGAAAATGCTGAGTGACTTGTAACTTTGGAAAACCATTACAGTGGCTGGTGAGCAAAAATGTTAATGTCAAGCCCTTGTCCCTGTATACTTACAAGTGATTGACAATCATGAATAGTAAAAACAGTCATCCATATTAAGTAAATGTAATCGAATAGATGAGTAATACCTCGAGTCTTCATTAGATTACTCATGTTTCTAATCATTTTCTAAACAGTGAAAAGTAACTATTCTACTCTTACTGGTTACACACTTGTGATTGTTCACTTTAGTGAAGTGTGGTTCAGTTCACTTCTGACAAGTAGAACCCATTCCAGTTTTACCACTTCCTCTAGGCTAATCATCAGGAACTTACTTGGAAAACAAAGCTGAACCTACTTCTAAGGACGTAATTTACAGTTTTCCTAGAACTAGTTGAATAGACACTAGTAATTGTTTACTCCAATTGTAATTAACGTTAGTCACTATCTCACTGACTTGTAGCCAAGGACTGGTAGGCCTATTAGTACGTATAGAGATAGCCAAACACTATCACAAACACAAACAAATGATGTCAGCTTTTAGACACTACTGAACTGCCTACTAGTAATTAACTTACATTAATTTAAATAGTAAAATTATTTAATTGCACAAAAAAATGGATGAAAACGATTTTTGAGAATATTCAGAAATAATTTGGTTTTTAGGACACCTTGGAGTAATATTCATTAAATATCAACAGACAGTAATCAAAAGTCGTTGAAACATAGAATAGCATGTCGCTAATGCAATCACAATCAATTTCATTTATTGTGAATTATAATAAGATGGAGGACAACTGCCATGCGGTTACGTGTCAAAATTGTCGAGCATGGACCCGCACAGAGACAAAACGCTTCCTGAAACAATTATGAATGAAGGATCGCGACAGCACAGTGCATCACACACGTAACGTTACATTTCATTCACGGCGAGATTGATCGTGCATTACACCCCCAAACGTCAGATTATAAATGCGCCACAACCCCGCCCGCCTTTGTACTCACCAAGGGTCAAACTCGTGAATGATGCTCTCGAAGCGAATAAGCTGCGAAAAGTCGAGAAGCTGAACCCTGCCAACCAGGCCAGAAGAGAATGGTGAACGACAGCAAAGACTGCCATCCCGCCGGCTGCGTCAGTCCCCCGGACAGGCCTCCGCCGCTGCATCCAGCCGGGAAGTCGGGCCGTCCGTTGCCCGAGACCGAACCTCCGGAGTTGGAGCTCGCTTTGTGCTTACAGTCGGAGGCGGTGTGGTGCTCCGCCATGTTCTGGAGGATTTGGTTAGGAGAGCACTTCCCACCGCCACGCACCCCTCTTCCCACCAACCCGCTCCTTCCTCGGCGCCAATACTTCTGCGCAACCCGGCCTTTGCTCCAACTGCAGGAATTTGGCGTTGTGTATTAATAATTTGGATTTATTTGCTGCAGATTCGGTGTCTGAGTGGCATGCTAACCGGCACACGAGATCCACTGGTAGGAGGGCGGGGGAGAGGGAGTAAACTGGGCGGTTCGGTTCCATACACAGGCAGGAAGAATCTTCAGCCTGTCAGTAGCGAGACAGGTAGAACAAGGCGGGTCACACGCGCGACCTGTTCAGCCAATCCGCTGCAAGCAAACCACTGACAGGAGCCAATGAGATCACGCACAGCCTGGAACGTTCGACAAACGCAAACGGAAAAACGTTGACAGGAGGTTAGCCAATCCCGCCTCTGGTTTTCAGTGACGGACACTCGTTTGAGCCAATCAGCACGAATTACCGTAGTGGCGCTGTGCCGCGATACGCCAATGAAATAAATGAATTTTGTATCAGAAAACTGCCTTCATATTCATACAGGCCACTACGGAAACGATATTTTTTATGCGTATGTCATTGTTCTCAAATGTCTCATCGTTTAGCCTACTCACCCTCATGAGCTTTTTAGTCATTATATGTCCTCAGCAGCTCCAGTTGTATGATGAAAGCAGATTAAATGCTTTATGAACACTTTTAATCACGGATGAAAGTTATAGAAATTATATGATAGAAATTCAGAATTTTCATTTTAAAGATCAACTTTCCTTTCTGACCATAACATGTTTAGCAAACACGTTAAAATAACCGTGTAGCCTATTAGCCTACATCTGCATGCTTTGTTTTGCATGTGTTATTCGTATACTGCATGTTGCCCGCTTTAGGATACAATTTTGAACACATATTGCACAATAATAAACGGAGAAGCTGCAGCTGTATAATATTTAATAATGACATCAGAAGACCAGCTAAACAGGAACAACCTGAGAACACCACAAAAAGAAGTAAAAGGTCTTGATCTGTATTTTATAGTTTCTCTCCAACATTCATCCTTAAATAAGATAAATGATGTAAAAAAACAAAATTGTGCAGTCTTCAAGTTGTAGCTTTCCTGAAAACAATTATCAGACTGTCTCTGCCATTTTTATTAGATCTGAATGACTTTACAACTGACACATGATATCGATAAAAAGGAATAGCTAAATAAATCAATACAATGGTTAGATAGTCCCTTTCCCAAGCACCTTTAATACTAAACTTATTCTTTTACACCAGCTTTATTGATAACCTATGGTGTAGACAGCGACAGAATACTTAATTTATGTAAATGTTTACACAAATGCATGCTTTAAAGCCAGAGTGTTTGAAGAGAAAAAAATCCTGTGGTCATTCAATATATAATTTATTTAATAGAGAATCTAGGAAACTTACCGGTGCCATATGATGGTGATCTGAAATTCACAAAGTGAATTCTTTGCCTTGATTCGGGTTCTCTCGAATTCTCTTGTATGCTCCCTAAAACATGATCTTTAGGCTCATCCACTGAAACCACTGGCTCCACAATGTCATTCCAGGTTAGGTTTGCTATAAAAACAAAGTTTTTCAGATCATACCGCCTTTGGCTTTTCAAAGTTTTGTGCAGACCAGCATGCAAAAATTGCTCTGGATCTGATCACAAGCACAGTAGAAAATATCAGTTCCATAACATCTTATACAAGATGTAATGAGTTTTAATGGTAAAAACATTTATTAACACAACTTTATTAACTTTTCTTTATTTCAAGGGTAATTCAGCATTAAGCGTGAAGGTCATGCTTAAAAATAACAAGGTTTTTAAAGCAATCTTCATCAGTCAGTGGATTTCTCTGGCTTCAATATGTTCAAGTTATCCACTAATGTGACATGGCAGATGTGTTTAACAGTGACAGTTTAACATTTGGTTTAGTTAAACATGATCCACAGTGCAAGGAATCCATCTCTGCATCCTAAGCATGTGTTAATATTGCTGCATTGAAAAATCAATAGATGCATTTAAGCCAAGTTCTGCTTACCATCTGGAAATAAAGAAGCCTCTTTTCCTTGCACGTGTGGCTTTAGTTATTGTAATGAAAAATCAGTTGTGTCCTGTTGTATTTGAATATAACAGGCCTTTTTATGTTTCCTTTTCATCAGGGAAATTACCAGGGAAAAGTCATTCAGAGAGTTGCTATATATGCACATTTTAAAACAGCATTTTTTTAACGGTATCAACTGTTTGACAAGTCTATTTCGGATTTTGAACAGCTTTAATGTACCTCTGCTGACACCCACAGTTTCCATGATGCCAGTGCACAGCAACCACATACTGTAGCTGAAACGTCTAGAATCCAATACTTCCTTGTTTTAACTCCACCACAAATATATGATAGTTGTTGTAAAATATAGATCCATATTTAATGCAAAATATAAGAGGAGTCATTGCTCTTGACATTAGGTTGCATTTTTATATATTGGCTTTTTTAAAAAGTGACTTTTTGGAAATATTGTAATTGATACTCTTTGTTAATTTTAACACTATTTCAGATATTTAGGGTCCAATTATCACTAGTAACTACAACTTTTGCCTCAATAAATTAATATACTGCTTAATAATAGTTAGTGAGGTAGTTGTTACATATTAGGATTAGGATTAAGGGGTAAGAATATAAAGCATTAATATGTGCTTTTAAAGTCCTAATAAACAGATAATATCCTAATATGCATGCTAATAAACAAAAGTGAGAATTGAACCCTAAACTAAAGTGTTACCAAATATTGATAATCAAAATGGCAAAGAGCTTAAAGCTTAAAGGCTATGACTAAACAAAAAAACAATGCATCTCAAAAACATGAATCTTGGTTTTAGGATGTTTATTTTTATTGGAAAGAACATACTAAAATACTGAATAAGAAAATTATATTTTTGCAATTGTTCTTGGTCTTCCTGGTGCCATTATTTGATTTTTAATAGTAGCTGTGTTCCTAGAGAATGGCACGCAATCCAGAAGGTCCCTTCTTATTTAAATGCCAAAGCAATTACCCACTGCATTCTGACATTAACATCCGGTTCTAACAATCATTTCTTTCTCTTTTATTTCCCTCTGTGGTTTCTTTGTCTCAGTACGTGAATCCTGAAAGTTTATGCAAAAGCACAAACAAAACACCTGTATATGTAGAGGTTATGAGGTCAGACCACGAGGCGACTATCTGGTGACTCATACGAGTTGTGCGGAATGGAGGCAGATAATGAGGGTGAGAGTGTATCTGTTCGACAGAAGAAAAAGCAGCTGTGAAAGACTGCTATTCTCATGTGTGTTCATTTATTGGCCTTGTCCATTTATTGTGAATGATACAGCTAAGATCACAGTGCTCCAGGCTTTTATGTCTCTGAAGACAGCTTTAGCTATCACAGAAGAAACAACTGGATGGACGTCTGTTGGATTATGGGCTGATTTTCATTAATCATTTTGTTGATGTTGTTGTTGGTTCATAAACTTGTTCGTTCTTTAGTTGTTCATTCAAGTGTTCAAATTCAGAGCACCTTGTGCTACAGTCTTAAATAACATCTCAATTCATGCATGTTGTTAAAGACAGATGTTTCATTGAGATCATTGTCAATAACACTATAAATTCCATTGATGATGAGACAGATGCTGCAGTGTATATTATGAAAAAAAGTGTTGTTGTTTTTTACCTTGGATGAATGTAAACCGAATTCTAGGAGGCACAGTTTGGAACTTACAATAGTATAATAATGCTGGGGTCCTAACAACATTGAACCCCATTTTTACTGACTTTAATTTTACTTTAATTTTACGACAAGACAAGACAAAAAAAAAAAACACACACACACACACCAGCAACACCCTGGCAGCCATGCACCCCAGAAACATTCATACCCCAGAAGTTCGTATTTATAGCACGAATGTCATTTCTCAGTGCCATTTATACGCTCAAAAGAACAGCTTTTATCTGAAATGGAAAGCTTTTGTTACATTAAACACTACCGTTTAAAAAGTTTTGGGGTTGATTTTGTACTTTCATTTTATGAAAAGTTACAGTAAAGACATTTATTAAGAAGATTCTAATTAAATAAAAGCTGTTCTTTTGAACTTTCTATTCATCAAAGAATCCTGAAATAAAAATGTAAAAAACTGTTTTCAACATGGATAATAATCATACATGTTTTTGGAGCATAAAATCATTCATATTGGAGTGATTTGTGAAGGATCATGTGACACTGAAGACTGGAGTAATGATGCTGAAAATTCAGCATTTTTTCAGAGGAATAAATTACATTTTAATATATATTAACATAAAAAAGTCATTTTAAATTGTCATAGCATTTCACAATATTACTGTGTTTTTTGTGTATTTTTTATCAAAAAATTGCAGCCTTGGTGAGCAGAAAAGACTTCTTTTAAAAACATAAAAAATCTTACCGACCCTAAACTTTTGACCGGTAGTGTGTGTGTGTGTGTGTGTGTGTGTATATATATATATATATATATATATATATGTAGTTATCAAACTACAGTATATTAATATGATACTAAAAAGTATTGATTGCTTATTTATTTATATTTGATATTTTTTATCAAAGCCAACTGTGCATCATGCAAGCCCTCCATTAGATGTTGAAGGCCGAACTATTGTGTCGTAATGGTCCTGAACCAAATGGCACTGTGCATACTCCATAATATACTCTGTCACTAGGCATAGATCTTTCTCTGTTTTCTGCAAAGACGTCTCACAAAATAACATAGGCTACTAGCAGTGTGGAGAAGGTCTGTTTGTCTTCATTAGGTGGCCTTCTGCTGTAAAACTGCTTTCCTATTTCTCATCGGCTTCTCCAGTAATACTATAATGGACTCTGGGACGGAAGTGCTGGAAAAGACGTTAGACTGATGTATAGAGACAGCGAGGCTCTCAGCGACGGCCCAGAGCTCAGCACACTGCCTCATAATAATTAGTAAATGATCACTTTGCTTTGGCTTACTACCCAACTTGGAATCTAATATATAATTAATTAATGAATAGGCTACATGATTAAATAGATATATTTTTAAAATGTTTAAGAAGGCCTTCTATTCTCAGTCAATGCATTATTTCCAAATGACTCATTTAAAGTGGAATTACTATATTTAAAGCAGGTATTTAGGACTGTAAAACCTATAAATGCAGCTGGAATACATAATTGCAATTATCAGAGGAGCTTGGCATTGTGGGAATGGGAAATAAAAACAAACAAAAATAATTACTGAATAAGTTAACTTTTTCTTATGCCTCTCTATTTTTTTAGCACAGCTCTCTCTGGCAGAAGACAGATAGGACATAATTGGACGTTAATACATGTTTTTCTCTCTTTTTTAGGCATCCTGATAAAGAGGTCAAAGGAACATTCAGACACATTGAAAAAAACTTTAACCACATATAATAAGAAAAAACTATGTTGACCATGTACAGTAATGGTTGCAGATAGTAATGTCGTTGAACTTATACAACATATAATACATAGGTACCGTTGTATTTAATAATGGCCAACAGAGGGCAGTGTAGTTCACTACAGAGTGACAGTGAGAACTGACTGCTGCCATGCACAGATCTTGCCCAACATCAATCACTGGACTAAAACAAAGTCAATCCTTAGATCTCTGACAACAAAAGGGTTTGATTTAGTGTTTTTTTTTCTGGGAACGGAAGAGTTTAGTAAACAAGCAATGTCTGTGGAGCTTGGCCACAGATGGCAGAAATACAAAGTTTGGGATTTGGGATTGTTGCAAATGACAAGTATGAAAGATCTAAACTGAAATGTGCTAACTATTAACTTCGTGTTCCAACCTGGCTTAGATGTATATTTATGCAAATTACGAGGTAAAATGACAATTTATCCTGTTAAGCCAAGGTTTATATACTAAGTTTCATTTGTGTTTGTCTCTCCTTTTCACCTGGGTATATATATATATATATATATATATATTATATCTTATATATATATATATATATATATATAAGATATATAATATATATAAGATATATATATATATAATGTATAAGATATAGATATATAAGATATATATATATATATATATATACCGGTGTGATATTATATAAGTATATATATATATATATATATATATATATATATATATATATATATATATATATATATATATATATATATATATATATATATATATATATATATATATATATGAGACTTCCTTTAAAAACATAAAAAATCTTACCGCTATACATATACACACTATCGAGTCAAAAGTTTAAGATCGGTAAGATTTTTTATGTTTTTAAAAGAAGTCTCTTCTGCTCACCAAGGCTGCATTTTTTTTTATAAAATCACTCTAATATGATGATTTTATGCTCCAAAAACATGTATGATTATTATCCATGTTGAAAACAGTTTTTTACGTTTTTATTTCAGGATTCTTTGATGAATAGAAAGCTCAAAAGAACAGCTTTTATCTGAAATGGAAAGCTTTTGTTACATTAAACACTACCCTTTAAAAAGTTTGGGGTCAGTAAGAATTTGTATTTTATTTTTGGGGAAAATAAATAAGAAATCAACACTTCTATTCATCAAGGATGAGTTACATTGATCAAAAGTTACAGTAAAGACATTTATAATGTTAGAAGAGATTCTAATTAAATAAATGCTGTTCTTTGAACTTTCTATTTCTGCCGAAGTGACCATTTTTAACCAGGATACGCTGTGATGCGGCCCCGAGATTTCCATAGGCCACTTGACAGTTTGCATCTTGATTTATTTCTGTACTTTTATGGCCCAAAGATCATACAAAATATAAAGGAGGAGCACTAGTGCTCCAATTGGCCAGCCTATATCATTATCCCAGCTCCTTTAACATGTGTTTGTTTGGCAGCAATGAAAGTGTGTTTTGCTTTTGAGTGTGCACTGTTCCCCTTGCAGTGTCTATCTCTTATCTGTTGTTTGATCTCTGTACCCTCGGGTGGCGCCAGCGATCAAAGAGCATAATGAAACACAGCCTGATGGTGACTCGCTAGACGTGCGGGGAAAAGGGTGAATGTCTTCAAACAGATACTTATCAGTCAGCATTCACATGGCCTACAGCACTACTTCAACCTGCAGAAAGAACCGGAGAAGAAGACCCACGGAGGCCTTCACGGACTTTGGTTCAACATAATGTGCCACTCTTGTCATGCTGATGGCACTTAAGCAAAACATAGAGAGATAGATAGAGAGCAGGGGGAATCACTAACAGAAAATCAATCACACCAGCCTTGTGAATCAAGTCCCGTGTTGGAAATCAAGCTTTTAATGTAATGTATATGTATATATGTTGTGTTTTAAATATGATTTAAGACAAATTATGTGCAAATTCACAAGTCATCAACACCATTGCTGAGGATTTTCTCCAAAAGCAGTGAACCAAAGACATGCAGTCTCAAAAACGCAGTTTGAAATCGCTGGTGTTTCTGACGTCACAAACTACCTCGTAACCAATCATGTCAACATGTGATCATCAATGAGTGGATCTCTGAGCTGGTGTGAGTGAGTGGAGGCGGGGCTAATGTGCATATTCATGGAACCGCGTAAACTAATGCTGCATTCCAAGCAGGTTTTTGAGCACGTAAATCACGAGCTTCAAACAGCGACTTATGACTTTGTAGCATTCTAGGTCAGTCACGCCAAACTACCTGAGCGCAAGGAATTGTGGTACAATAAAAAAGCTGTAAGATGTTAAAGGGTTAGTTCACCCAAAAATGAAAATTAAGTCAGTAATTACTCACCCCCATGTTGCACCAACCCCGTAAGACCTTTGTTCATCTTCGGAACACAAATAAAGATATTTTTGATTAAATCTGAGAGCTGTATCACTCCTCCATAGACTGCTTAAGGGACTAGCTCTTGACGGCCCATTAAGAGAAATGTTTAAATATTCCATGTGCCTACAGCGGCTCAATTATAAGTTTATCAAGCGACGAGACTACTTTTGTGCGAAAAAAAACCCATAAATAATGACTTTATTTGACTATTCCATTACTTCCTTATCGGCGCATGTACTGAGATCTGAGATGGACATTCTTCTTCGAGTACTTCTTGTTACCGGCTGCTCACCGCTTAGGAAGTATTACCGCCACCTACCGTATAAGATGATGATCGCACTCCAGCTATATCAGCACATCATCTGATACGGTAGGTGGCGGTAATACTCCTAAGCGGTGAGCAGCCGGTAACAAGAATACTCGAAGAAGAACGTCGTCATCTCAGTTCTCGTGCATGCGCTTATAAGGAAGTAATGGTATAGCTGAATAAAGTCTTTATTTATGTTTTTTTTCGCACAAAAGTAGTCTCGTCGCTTGATAAACTTATAATTGAGCCACTAGGCACATGGAATATTTAAACATTCTCTTTAATGACTTTAATGGGCCGTCAAGAGCCAGTCCCTTAGGCAGTCTATGGAGGAGTGATACAGCTCTCAGATTTAATCAAAAATATCTTCATTTGTGTTCCGAAGATGAACGAAGGTCATATGGGGTTGGAACAACATGGGGGTGAGAAATTAATGACTTAATTTTTATTTTTGGGTGAACTAACCCTTTAAGATGTATTAAAATAGAAACAACTGTTTTAAATTGAAATTATAATTTACAATATTCCAGTTTTTGATTAAATAAATATAGGCTTGGTGAACATAGCCTTTAGGGCTGTCAAACGATTAATCGCGATTAATCGCATCTAAAATAAAAGTTTGTATTTACACAATATATGTGGGTGCACTATGTATAAATATTGTGTATGTATATTAATACTCACACATGCATGTATATTTAAGAAAAACATATTATTTCTATATAAAATATTTATATATAATATAAATTATATATAATTCTATGTACAGTATATACATGAACATATTTATTTTATATATACACAAACATGTGTGTGTATTAATATATATAAAATAATTATACAGAGTGCACCCCACCTATACTATGTAAACACAAACTTCTATTTTGGATGCGATTAATCATTTGACAGCCCTAATAGCCTTACTTTTTTTTTTTTTAAACCAACTTCAAAAGTTTAAAGCAGTGAGACTACTTTACATATAGGCTACAAATAAGCTTTAGTGAGTTTTAAAATATAATGTCTCTAAAAATATTTACATTTAAAAATGACACTGCTATTTTAATCCATTTCGAACCTGTCGGCCAAATGGATTGCAGCTTTGTGAATAAAGTGGATCACCTTAAATAAATACATTTTGTCATTTTTGCCAGTGGTCAGTTTTGGGTAATTTATAGTATTGACGATTAACTAAACAATGAAATATAGTCAATGAATTATGTATGATGAATCTAACTTACAGTGCCCAATAAAGTTGTAGTACACAGGCTACAAAAACGTACTTATGAATTCCTCACTTCACAAGAAGTCTCTTTCACAGGCGCATATTTGAGGTCTCGTAAATCTTTTCTTTTAGCATATATTTATACATTTTAGTATTCAAGCTATTTACAGACATCTGAAAATGGAGACTAGAGACTAAACTGTTTACCCCATCTCTCCACGACAGAAAAGAATGCACTACGGTTTCCTCTGGTCAGCTCTGCTCTCTCTCGAACACCACAACGACAACAAATGCCAAGACTCAGAACGGGTCCATAAATCCTATTTTGAGATCAGTGCCACAGAGAGATATTTATAGGCCTTCAGCTCCACAGATACTGGTTTACTCCCCTGTCTGCCCCCACCTCCCCCAGCGGTTTAGGGGCAAAAATAGTAAAGAAACAATAGACATTGGGAAAAGAGGGATGGTGAGAGAAACAGGGGTGTGTACGACTGCCTGGGATAAAAATGACCCGTCTGAGGGATCTCGACAGTCATCGTTTTCTCTGTCATTATGGTCATGGCAGTTCCCGGTCATGAATTTCAAAACTCTCACTCCCAAACAAAGCCCAGATAGACTCAATTCAAACAGCCTCACGCCACAAAAGAGAGTCAAAGCGGAAGATTATTTCACTCAATTAGACAGCCGTCTGCCCCAGCCCACACTTAGAAACAACTGAGCATGCGCGGTGCAAGACTTGCTTTTATAGAGACTCATTGGTAACACTTTACTTGAAGGGGTATGCAGACTGACATGACATATGTCTTGAATATGAAGTATGGTTTATGCATATTTATGCCGTTAAGTGTCTTTCGCTCAATAATGACATTTTGAATGCAAATATGTCATTGTTTAAGATGTCTTTGTTATGACACCTTGACAAACCATAACATCATAACCTGTCAGTGTCTTTGTCATGAAAACTTGACATAAATTAAGTTAAACTGTCATGTGGTTGGCTTTGACATTGGCTGTCATGAGGCCATTAATGTTTCTTACTATAACCATGGAGTATAAAATTCAATATAAATTCTCGGTATTGCATTGGTATTAAAACGCGATCTGTATCCAGATAAGTTTTCCGTATAATAAAAAAACGCATGTTAATGCAAGGTGTAAATGCGTTGTGATCGGATTGTGATCGGATCTGCTTAACCACATCTGGAGGTAGTCTGGCGACACGCATCACTGCAGATGAGCAGCTGAGCGTCTATTCATTACGGTGGCGTATTGCATTCACTTGAAGAAAAAAAAAAAATCGACTCTGTTTTTCTTAATTAACGAGTTAATTTTACATGAGAATTTTTTTTTGCTCTGTTTTTCTGAATTAACGAGTAAATTTTTCATGCGAAAATTTTTTTGCTCTGTTTTTCTGAATTAATGAGTTAATTTTTCATGAGAAAATTTTTTGCTGTTTTTCTGAATTAACGAGTTAATTTTTCATGAGAAAATTTTTTTTTGCTCTGTTTTTCTGAATTAATGAGTTAATTTTTCATGAGAAAAAAAGTTTTTGCTCTGTTTTTCTGAATTAACGACTTTAATTTTTCATTAGAAAAAAAGTTATTGCTCTGTTTTTCTGAATTAACGACTTAATTTTTCATGAGAAAAAAAGTTTTTGCTCTGTTTTTCTGAATTAACAAATTAATTTTTCATAAGAAAAAATTTTCATTCAGAAAAACAGAGCAAAACAAATTCCATGAAAGATTAACTCATTAATTCAGAAAAACAGAGCAAAAAAAATTCTAATGAAAAATGAACTCGATTAATTCAGAAAAACAGAGCAAAAACTTTTTTTCTCATGAAAAATGAACTCATTAATTCAGAAAAACAGAGCAAAAAAATGTTTCTCATGAAAAATGAACTCGTTAATTCAGAAAAACAGAGCAAAAAAAATTTTTCTCATGAAAAATTAACTCGTTGTCCCTGGCAAAAATACAGCCAAAAGCCAATACATCCCCCCCCCAAAAGTCACAACTTCACAAAAATCGATGAGCATGTGTCCTAACATGGTTAGGAAGCATGCAAAGTTTCGTGAGGATCGGATCATAGGGGCGCTATAATCGTCAAAAAGGTCTCTCATTATTAGGTTTTCAAGCACAAAGTGCTGAAAACCTATTGTATTTGCTAGAAAGAAAAAAAATCTAAAAGTACTAAATTGCGCATAACTCCTAGACCGTTTAGAGCTAGAATCACGATTTTTGCATCACTGCGATCCCTGGCTCAAGCCGAACAAGATGTATATCTCCGATTTCCATTTGACGGACCAGGGCGCCCGCCTCTAGGCCACACGCAAGGGGATCCTCGGGCGGGCTCCCTGGGGACCAGGGCGCCCGCTCTAGGCCACACGCAAGGGGATCCTCGGGCGGGCTCCCTGGGGA
>JAQIUQ010002275.1:0-72500 GCA_030378365.1 Hybognathus amarus | reverse complement strand
ACACTTTTACTCAGAAACAAAATTAACTCAGTTTAGACAGAACTCAAAACAATAAAAATAAAGTTACGTCTACAAGAGCCATTAAATTAAGACCCACGCAAAGCAGCAGTGTGGTCACAGTTTAAATCCTGCCCTCAAATAAATCACAGGAACCCTTGGACATTGTCACACATGCAAAAGATTAAAAAAAAAAAAAAAAAACATTTCCTTAGAATTAAAAACTAACTTAACTTAAAATCATACATACCACAGGAGCAGGGTTCCAGACTAACTTTTTCTCTTTTCTCAGACTAACTTTTTTTCACCTCCGTCCTGGAATCCGTCCTGAAAAACAATTTGAACCATCCTAAAGTGAATGTCAACCGTCCCAAAATAAATATTTTGTTTCTGTACTTATTGTCATCCATATTGTCATCTGATGTTATTATCATCCATAGCTGTTAGTTTACTAAAACAATTCTGATGACTAAAATTTAGTTCAACTGCAATGCATTAATTTAGAATTTCTCTAAAATTTCCAAACCTACATACTTCCAGAGAAAAAATCTATTAACCAGTTAATATGAATGATTTTAAAGTTTGAACATGCAATACAGATACAGATTTAACTACTGTGACTTAAAAAAATACTTTTGCCAAACCAATTTATTTATCTTGCCTAAATGTTTGCCCTCATTGCATTTCTACAATGGGGTAATGTTGTTAAGAATTTACACAACACGAAGCTTGATTTAAATTGTTCAATTAAATTGAGAAAAGTTGCACAAATAAATACAATAGAATAAAGATACAAATAACGAGTAACGTTTTGCAATAGGTCTAACACTAGTATTCAGACAGAAACTGAATAAAATAATCAAATGGAAAATAACACTGGATAGTATTTTAGTCCTGAATAAATTAAATACGTAGGCTATTATTCCTGATTCATTTATTTTAAAGCTCTCTTTTGTTATTTTGACTGACAAAATGAATGACCGTCACATATAGTTGCCGTCACTTTAAGAGCAAGTGCACGAATTCTGAGTTCATTGTACTGGCATACGTTTTATGCTTATTAAAGACAAAAACCGACTATGCTTAGACTATTATACTCACGAAGACCTGAAATCGACACAGTTTTGCGTGCTAAAGCAATACAAACCGTGAAAAATAACTTTTGTTCCTGGCCAGCTGTTCTTGAGGCGGATTTTCTATGAATCATTTCACAAGATGTAAACAACACTGGTCCAGAAGCACTTCCTGTTTCAGTTTAACACTACATAAAAGCTGGGATAAAATACAACCAACAGAACATTTAAAACTGAATCAAAAAGTTAAACAAACATCTTTAAGATGTTTTCTTTACATGTGAAATGAAGAAAACAGTTACAAACTGAAACAGGAAGTGTTTCTGGACCAGTGTTGTTTACATCTTGTAAAATGGTCTATAGAAAATCATCCCAGAGAGCGCACGAGCACTGATTAGTTTAAAATCGCTTGAATGTTTAAACTGGTAAGACTAAAAAGACGTGCAAATGGTTAACTTCATTCACGAATATACCGTCATGTCCCGACTCCTGAGCTCGAGTGTGTATTATCGCGCCAGCGCTTGATGCTTGCCTTCCACAACACGAGTATTTTGAGAGAAGAGTTGGAAGACGCGGCACCGCTGAACACTCAGGCTGTTTGTGAAATTGCGTATGGCAGATGGTTATTAAAAGAATTATTTGAATTTATAATCTGTGTTGATTACGATTGCGGGAATATCCCGAAATATAAATAGGAGACCTGTGGAAATTATTAGAATTATGCGCAATACCTGCAATCCCGTGCTGAAATTCTAAGCCCTGTGAACACACACACACACACACACACACACAATGTCTTTCGTCCTGGAGAATATTTCTCGATCTTCCCCAGGACGACAGGACGCCATTAGTCTCGAGCCCTGCACAGGAGGTTTGCAGCACTGTGCTACACATCGTCACTTATGAGAATGCAGACACTTAATAAACAACACACTCAAAACATACAAGCAATTCAGTCTCCCGTTAACCAAGAAAACTCTTTAAAATACGGAAACTTACCTGGCGCAAGGGCCAGTGCACACCAGAGAGAAAACCAGAGTAAGACCTGTCGCGTCGCACGTTTACAATGGGCAGGACCCATTGTGACGCATACTGCAAACAAACCACTCACATTTTTATACTCCCTCAAACTCTGCACTGATAGGCTCACAGATTTGGGCGGTGGTGCACCTGGGCGGGGTACACGTGTAGCCCCGCCCACAATGCTTCTCATTGGTTAGGGGCAAAGTGCTGACGTCTATTCGAGGTGGGCCGCGGTAAGCTCATGACGTTGATCAAAAATAATTTTCTATCCTAATCTATCTATTCATCTCTGTGTGCCTATTTATCTCTACCTATCTGTCATACCCATACATCTGTGCTTGATAAACTATATTGCCCTCAAAACTTTTAGGATAGGCTTGCTCAAGCCAAATTAAATGTTTTTATTTAGAGTTTATATTCTTCATAAACAATTAAGTCTCTTAGGTACTTAGGTACTACAGACAAAGCCAATAACACTCAAGTGTATCTTGTCTAACATTTTCCAATATAATATGTTTAACATGTATAAAAAACAAATTCCTTGTATGACTCTGTAATGGAGTGCAAGAGTTCTGGGGGCTGTTCCATAAAAGCCGCTTAGAAAAGTGGGGATTAAAGTCCAAATCCTGAATTGAATGAGCCGACCTAAACAGCCGCGCTTAAATTGGTTCCATAACAGTAAGTTGAGGATCATATGATCTTACTAATTCAATTCAGGTTAAAATAGTCTAGATAATTGCGCGTGCACGCCATTCTTTAAAAGTCCTGAAAAGTCGAGCATGGGTCAATCGATTTACTGTCGGCTACCATGGCAACAACAGGAAAAGCTAGAGCAGCGATGTTAATAATGAAGAATTTAAAGATGCCATCACCAAAAAAGGCAACAAATAGCCTAAAGCAAGTGAGAAAGTTTGGCAGGAAATTGCTGATCGTCTCAATGCGTAAGTAGCGGTGTAAACTATTTAAAATACTTCAACATTTAATGTGTGTCACAATACATTGCAAAATGTGTGTGTAACAGTAACGTTAATTGCTTTCACGCAGCAGCAACTGAAGTGAAGGAAAAAGAACCTGGCAGCAGGTGAAACTAAAATATAAAAATATAGTTCAGAATGGTAAGTAAATCTAATAGTATGTAGATATGTAATCAATGCCAGCTTGAAGTTACATCTATTCAGGTTTTTTTCTTCTTTCTTTATTGAAGTCGAACCAAAACGAAGACCCATCAGTTGAGGAGGATGAGGAGACTGTGTCTGTATGTTCAAGGAGGCCTGAGGTACTCACAGGTTCTATCCATGCTATACTGTTTTAAATATTAAAAAGTGTACTTGTGTGGTAAAATAATCATAATGTGTTTTCAGGATACTGACACTGTTCTAGAGCCCTCTCAGTCTGGGACCACTTGTGACAAAGTGAGTATTAAGAAATGAAAACAATGTGACAAGAGTATTCAATTAAATAACTTAAATGTTACATAACCCAGAAAACATAAAAGGCGAGTATAAACGATACTGCCTTAAACAAATGGAAGCAATTGATATTGACATCCAGTATAAAAAACTGAAGATGAGGAAGTTGGAGCTGAAATTCAACAGCTACATAAAAATGTAATAAATTGAAGCTAAATAATAATAAAAAAATTAATAAGCCCATAAAACAAATATGAAACTGAAAATATAAAAATAAAAGCCAATTTAATTATTCTTGAAATGTATTATTATATATCAATAATACTGAAAAAAATTTCCACAAGCAACAACAGCAGTGAGTTTTGGATTTTCTTTTGACAAAAAATCCAGTTTTACACTGTTACCCACTCACTACTGTTGTAAAAGACACTTTCACACAACAGCGTCTTGATGAATTCTTGTAGTAGAAACCCTGAGGCTTCTTATGTACAGAAATGCAGGTGTCAGTTCTATCGAGGCACATTTGACAACTGATTTCCATTAAAGAGGTTTGCTTCCCACAACACAGAACTAGTGGGCATGCGTGACAACCGGTTAATGGAATGTTTAATCGGACTAACTGAAAACATTGTTGTAACCAACGGCGATATACAGGTAATATCTGGCTGTCAATCATCACCCAATGAAAGGAACCTTCACAAATTTCCCAGGCTGTTAGTGGACCTAATAGATTCAACTAATAATTCAAAGAATCAAAACAAAATGAACAAAGTGACCCATTTTTAGTGTCAATACTGTACATAAATGTATTTTAATCATCAAAGATTTACAATATATTACATAAAAAGTAGTAAAAGAGAGGCACAATTCAATATCCAGGATATGTGAACATACGAGGCATTTTATGATTTCAAAATACTGTTCGTTTAACACATGTTTTGGTATGTGTAGGGCTGGGCGATGTCTAAAAACATCATATGTGTATTTTTTGGCTGAATGGCGATATTCGTGTATATATCTCAGTATGTTCGAATTCTGTGAAGTTTAGTGGAGACTAGCTTACATCAGGCTTGTCCACTCCTGACAGCACAATGCATGACCTTCTAACATTTACAGATGGAGAATATATTTGTGAAATGGAAGTTTTGCACTGAGGAATACAACACATCAAACAGCATCTGTATCAGTGTCAAAGCACCTGACGGGACAAGCCACTTGGGACAACAACGATATGCGTTACCTAGATCTTATGATGTTTAGGCTAAATTGGGTTGTGTGCTTTCCACACTGAAGCTCCATTTTACAGATATCATAATACTGTATATAGATATAAACAGCATTGCCTCATCCTATATAGTAAGTATAATGATATATCGCACAAATACGATATACCGCCCAGCCACACATGCAGCATATTCTTCCCTTTTTTGGCTCTCTTAATAGTGTAGGTTTTTTATGTTATGTTATATGCAGTATTTACAACATACTTTTTTCTTTGGCTAATAAGCACAATACATTTCTCTGTAAAAAGCACCAAACATACAAACACACACGCTCAGTATTTCGAACACACTCAAGCACACAAACACAAATCTCTCACCCAACACATTCTTCCATAAATCCAGAAAATCCTGAAATGATCTGTAAAAGTCTTACAATCTCCTATGAATCTTTAGTGTCGAGGCGAAACATTTTCCTGATTACATTTGGCTCTTGGTCAGCTGTCAGAGGAGAAACTCAGCGTCTGTCCAGCTCCTCTCTGCGTGTAGCCCCGACCTTCCTCAGTGTGAGCTATGCATAATCTGATAAAGTGCATGAAATCTTTGGCTATGAAACAAAGCTTAATGAAAAGGCCATATTCTTCCACTCCATCTCATTGGAAGGATCCAAACGTTCAGTTTTTGCAGAGAGAGAGAGAGTTTCTCTCATTTGTCATCGCTCACGCTCACAGAGCAATCTTCAGGAATCTTCTCCTCGGAGCTGCTGCAGGTGGACAACTTGTCTCAGGTCGTCATCCATGTCGTTTAACCGCTCGGCCACACACTGTGCCGTGAGTCGGGCCTCGGGATCGTGGTCCCAGCACTCGTTGATGGTGGCGCAGACTGTAGCCACTCCCTGGAGACAAAACACAAGTGTTTATGAATGTATTTGTTTTATTTTAGTGAGTTTTTGTCTTAAGATTAAAATGCCTTGTCAAGTCATATACAAACACTTTACTCATCTAATCAACTATAGCTGTAGTAGGTGAGCTAATTAACATGTTTTGGTTCAACTTGGGAACTAAACTCTCCATCCTTGGTGTTTCTTCTATTTAAATCCCACTTTTTGTCAGTCTACACTACCATTCAAAAGTTAGGGGACAGTTTGACAGTCAAACAAAAGCACAAGCACAAAATTGCGATTCAGACACAGAACACGATGTTTGTGGTTAAAATGTAAGACGCAGGTCAGTGAAGCGGGGAGAAGAAAAACAAAAGGTCTAGTGAGGCTCATTTTAACTTTTAGAATGCAACAGTCAAATAATGTCTATCTAAAATCTGAAATCTAGTGTGTTTACTTTTAAGAACAATGGACAATTTGCACAGTGGAATGGAAAACCACGTTCTGTGTGAATTGCCCCTTACTCAGTATTGTGTTTTCAGGCAAAAAACATGCTTAAAACAAGACTCTTAAAGTGGAAAGCAAAATGAGATGATATAAGCCTTGTTTTCAGAGAAATCTAACACAATTTTGTGTAAAAAATTTATGTATACTACCACTTTCATTTAATCAAAAATAAAGTAAAACAGTAACATTTATTTTAAATTCTAATCATTTCACCATATTTTCTACTTAAATACATTTTAAAATCGGAATTATTCATTTGATGGCAAAGCTGAATGTTCAGCGTCATTACCCCAGTCTTCAGTGTCACATGCACTGATTTCATCCTCATTTCTTCTTATCAATGTCGAAAACAGTTTAACTGCATAATATTTTCATAGAAACCAGAATTGATTAATAGAAAGTTCAAAATAACAAGTTCAAAATTAATGTTCTGTAACATTATAAATGTCTTTAAAGGGGTAGTTTATTGAGATAATTTTTTTTTTTTTTTCATTTTAAATAGTGTGAAATGTTGCTGTTGGTGCATGAACAGTATCTGCAAAGTTGCAGCGCTGAAAGTTCAGTGTAAGCACAGCTATCAGCTTTTAAAAATCAGGAAGTTTAATGCCTACAAAAACGACTCGATTGGGACTACAGACGGGTTTTAGACGTCACTAACCCATATATTTACTGCATCAACCCTCCCTCCGGAATTTGCAAAAAGGGCATGGCCATATTTCTGCGGCTCGTCGAAAGTGTGTTATGTTCATCCAGCTGTCAGGTCTTCAGTGTTCGGGCTTCCACGGACGCTGCAGTTTGTCAACAATGGCTACTTATTATGTTTGATTATGTTCCTGAAAATTACGATCGTAATTTAGCTTTCTGTGCTGCGCATTTTACGAAATACAGCTTCCAGAATCTCCACGAGTTCAACACCGGATTCAACAAAGAAACTGTCACTAAAACATGAAGCAGATCCAACTTTAAAACCAGAGGCAGCAGTTGTTGGGCCACAACCTGTAAGTAGGCTAAGACTTAATCATTTTAAATGTATTTGCATGTATAATTTCAGACGTAATGTTTTAGTTTTATCAAATGCCAGCGCTGGCTTTATAGCCACTTAGTTATGCTATTTTGTGTCTACGACAAACACGTACAAACATTTTGGACCTGTATTTGTATAAGTACTAATGTTGTAAATGTATTTTTCATGTATATATACACTTTATGATGTTATTTTTCGATTTGATCAAGAACGTAAAACAATGCCAACGCTGTTTGTGTATAAAGTAGCCAGTTAGCTCGAAGCTATTTTGTGTAAGACAAACTTGTATAAAGTAAAAAAAAAATGGAGGCAAATTACCATTCAGAAACGTTTTGGAAGAGCAGAAACGTTTTGATGACTCTCGTCATCGCCGCTTTCTGGGTCTGATTCTGGCTCGTACTGATAATGCAGTATCGACACCATTATGCACATTTGTCATGAACATGCAACTTCACCCATAAAGGTAATGGGTGTGAAGTTTCCGGACAACGTGGACTACACAGTAGCCAATCACAACACACCGGCCCAAACTAACCAATCTGAGCCCACTGCCTGTTTCTGAGGGAGTGGTTTCATAGACTCAGGAAGTCAACCGGTCGTTCAAATGACAGGAGAAAGCGGTTTACAATAAAGGTGAAATTGATTAAAAATAAGACTTTAAAAAAGAAAAAACACGAATACCTTATATTGCACCCCATAAACACAATCATGCAAAGAAAAAAAAAAGCAGTAAACCACCCCTTTAATGTATCTTTTGATCAATTCAATGCTGAATAAAAGTATTAAAAACAAAAAATCTTACTAACCCAATCTTTTGAATATTAGTCAAAATGACTAAACCTAAAAGCTATTGCCTTGCAAAACCTCTAAAAAAAGTTCCCGTCTGGGCTAATATGCTGTCTCTTACCATGATCTGAGATATACAACCCTACGCTCTTTTACCTGGTGTTTCATCCAGCTGTTGGGGATCTCTGGCCTGCCCCGGTCTCAGCACATTGTCTTTCATGCTCTCCACACAGGGTGCTCTCGGACTTTCGAGCCAAATGGAGGTTCTGTAATCCTTAACCTCTGTGAAGAAACACACAAGACAATCAGATTATCAGACATATAATACATCCCCTTATGACAGCATGAAGAATCATTCTTGGAGAGGATTTCAGAAGAAGTTAAAGTACTGAGGTTGGAAGCAAGCCCTAATTGAGGGTGGAAAAGCATGTTCCATATGCATCCGGTTATTCTATCCAGTACTGAAAAACCTAAACTGTAAATGCGGCAACTAGAGAAAAATGAAATGCAATCAGTTGCTCCATCAGAATGCCAACAATTAACAATGCTGATTTTGTGGGTCATTTGTATTGAAAACACAAAAACAAATTGGTGAAATATGAGGCTAATCACTGGACTGTGCCAGCGAGCTCAAAAAACACATTTTCCAGACCTTGTGAAACTTCCAGCTGCAGAGGCCCAATCATATATCTGTCTTCAGCCTCCATAGCCAAGTACTTGACCAGAGCCAGCTATAGATAGCACACAAACATGGGGTGCTAAAAATCTGCAAGAAACACCAAAACCTCCCATAAAACAGTGCTTATTGTCCTCTTCTCGGCCAATATAAAATCCATTACGGCAAATGACGGTTGATGAGTACGTTTACTTTGGAGCGGCTTGCTCTTGATTGGAGAGCGTGCTCTGTGGTTCTTGCCCAGCACTGGGCCCACAGGAAGGGGCTTGGCCAGCATGCAGCCTGGGACAGGAAGTGGAGGACTGCGATTGGGACCCTGCGGAGAAGCTGACTCCACAAGAGAACGCATCCTGTTTTTGACAAGTGGACTTCCCCTGTTTCAGCTCTTAAACAAATACTCCCACCCCTGCGGTGCAATTTCTGCTGTCCTCTGTGCCCTGCGTGTGGCTCTGACCGGGCGGTGGTATTTAGCATGCATGCAATCTGTAGATGAGGCTTTCTGCAAAATTAAGGTCACCTGGCATCTTTCTTTTTTTGGTCGTTTTGCTTTGCTCAAGAGGCCAGGCTCCACAAATGCACTCGCTATATGAGGAATGCCGTGGTTTTGGGAACAGATGTCCTGCCGGCTGAGGCCTCCCACCCCGGGCCCAGCTAGCGCTATCCAGGGAAAAGCTTTTAGTACCACAGTTTCCCCTTTAGATTAACCGTCTGCTACCTCCACAGACCTGCTTATCCGAGTCTGGGAAAGAGCGCAAGAAAAAAAAAACAGTTTAAGGGTGGTTCTTCATTCTTGAGCGCTTTTATGACTGATTTGTATTAAAATGAAAAGCCTTTTCTTATTTTATAAGGCCATACAGTAAGACTCTCTTGGAAACTTTTCATCATGAGTTTATCATTTACTTTCGCTTTTTGTCCGAGACATAGAGAGTCATTGAAGAGCAGCTTGATAAATTTGAGATGTGATGTTGAAAAAAATATATATTTGGTAAATTACAAATTCCTTAACCCTAAAACCGTATTCTGGACAAATGTGGGAAAATCGTATTTTTAAAAAATACTTCCCTTGATCTGAGCAGTACAAGACTTGGCTACTTTTCCTAAGTTTGCCTCCTGAACACACACAATTTTTTTTTGACTCAATTCTACAATGTTAAGTGGGTGAAAAAAACCCCTCCTTAATCTTGTATTTGGGTCAAAAATGGGCACCCATAGAAATGAATGGGAAAAACTGTAATCTAGAGCATTCTAAAATAAGCCAAAATAAGACATCAGGTGACAGCAAAGTCACTTCTGCTTTAGGTTTTATCTCTAAGAACTTATTGGAATGATATTTTAATGTAGTTAAAAAAATAAAACATACAAATAAGCATAATTTACATAGAAAATATGGTACTTTTTGAATTAAATAAATTCAAAAATACCCCAAAATAACCAAAAAACACCATAAATGGATAGACAAAACTTTATCGAAGACAGTGATATAACATTTATAATAAATAAAAACTAGGATCACACCTGAGTCCTCTGTGTCCACATTTGTCCACAATTACAGGATTAAGGGCTATAAAGTGAAGATGGTTTGAGGGCTACAGTAAATATAATTTTCCAAACAAACACTAATTCTGATTATCATTCTGTGAAATCAAAATGCATCAACTGTGAAATTAACACGTTTTATTCCATGGAATAAATGGGAATTACACGTATATATATATGTACATACATGTATATATATATATACATATGGCAGATTCATACACTGACGGTTTAGAAAAAATAAAAAGAGGCTTTCTTTTCATTAAATAAGACATCCATTAATCACAGCGAGTTAGACAGTCGATCAGGGCAGACAGGAGGTAAGATTCCTGCTTAAAGACTTTGACCTATTTAAGAGTTGCTTAGAGAGTAATGTTGCAGGAGGATTCTTTCAGGCTTCCGTCAGGCAGTTTTAGGGTGGATCAGCACACAACACCCTTGACTCCTCTGCGTGTCTGTGAAGAAGCTTGAGTCAGTCAGAGGCGTGGAGGCGGTGAATATGAGACCTATACTGATGGATGGCCACCCTGCATGGGGTTCTGCCACCTGCTAGCCAGCTGCTGTCCTCCATTTACTGCTTGTTTTCCTCTCTTTCTCTGCGGAAGGGAGGGAGTTCTCCTTGACTGGCAGTGTTTTAAGTTTGCTGTACTACTCTCAGACCAGGCCGCACCCGTGCTAATTCAGGACTCACTAGCACTCACACTTAGCCGCAGATGCAGAACAACGCGGCCACAGCTTTCCATTTCACCATCACCTACACATTGACTTTCTACTTTTTCTAGTGTTATTTTCCCCTTTTGCAGGAGATCCCAGGTTTTTGACATTGCATTCAGCGGAACGTGGAAACAGGAGCAAAAAAACAAAAACAGCAAGGGCTTTGAGAGACAGACCCTGGGATGTCTGTCTCACCCCCTCAGCACAGGCTGGAATGAGACAGTCTGTCTGGCTGAAAACACCTCCAGCTCTTCAGATAAGCTTCAAGCAGCATGACATGAGGACTCCTGCAACCCCTGTCAACCACAGAGAGGGCATGCTGGGGCATGTGGGTAACACAACTCTACAGGCACAGCGACAGTGTGAGAAACAATATACACATGCAAATACACTCATACATATCACTCATATTGCCAGAGCTGATTCAAAAGGACAGTTCCCCCAAAATTGAAAATTATGTCATCATTTACTCACATTCAACTTGGAGATTTTATAGACCCCTTTTCAGTTGGTAAACATGGTGACTTTTGTTTTTTTTTGTGGGCGAAGCTTAGGTGGCGGCAGAACGATCCCTCTGGCCGCTTCACTGAACGCTATAGTTAGCAAGTATTGTTAGCTTGTTTAACAATGACAGGAGAGAAATCCGATTTTATCTTAATGTGTAAGGTCACTCAGTGTCCAGGGCTGGGATTGTAATTTTCAAAAGTTATCTTTAACAGACGGAACCAGATTGGCCGACCCGTAGCCGCCTACACGCTCACTCAATCCATGGACGATCTGACAGGATAAACGTTACGTTACCTCGGTTGAGTGGCCTGACTTCTACACCTACCTTACAGAGAAAGCGATCGTAAAGAGAAACTGAGAGCATATAAATCTTTAGATGCCTTACAACTATGGTCCTGTACAAGACTTGTGTGTACGATCCGCAGTTCTGCCAAGACGACGACAATGTAAAGAGTGGCATTACGGGGCGATTTTAATGATGTGAATATTTTCTAGAAATAAAAATTCCAGATATTAATTTTTCATCAATTCTTGCACCAAACAACACAACAAGATGACATTTAATAATAGTAACAATAATTTAAGCTCCTTATTATGTAGCCGAATCTGTGCTGGTTTGTATTGGCCACCTCCAGTTTTCACTTTGTTTTGCCTCAAGCTAGTGCCGTGACGTAACTGTGACGTCGGCGCAAAAGGGTCTATTTATTCAAAATATAAATCTTATGTTTACTGTCAATTTGGAATAATTTAATGCATTCCTGCAGAATAAAACTTAATTTGTTTAATTTTTTTAAATGATTCCCAAAATGTTTAACGGTAATTTGTGCTTAAAAATCAAGAAAAAGATTTTTCTCCACTATTTTTTTTACACCAAAACACAGAATGACTTATTTTGCACACCGTTTTAATTTGAATGAATAAATATACAACTTGTTTCCCATTTCGTAAAAGTTACTGTTCAATCAAAGAAAAGCTCCAATAATTATTAACCCAAATTCAAACCCCATAGAACCCAAGTCTGATTATTGCCGTTTAAGAAAATGTAAAATTATCTGAAGGTAATCAAAGCAAATCCAGTATTTCATCCATCCTGGGCATTTCAAATGCAAAAGAATGAATATGAATATACTTCAGCGAGCCATAATTTCACAGGGCAGCAACTGAAACATATTCAATGCATGAACCCCTGATCACAACAACAAAATCCTCTATCTTCCTCAAATTCCATTTGCATGTTTATATTTACCTTCATAACTAATTCCAATTTTTGCTTATATGAGAGCATAAATAGTCTATGACAGCTATATATTGTTGTTAACAGCCTATATCTGGGTGTGCCAAGAACATTCCCACCTGACCAAAAAAGGGAAAGTTCTTAGGAAGCACTTGACATTTCAAACATTCCTTACATTCCCCAAACAGTGAGTATGCCGAACCACCTCTGCTCTTGTTAAAGAGCGACTCTTCCAAAAGCAGGAAGCTGCAAATCACTCAAAACACAGTGTGGGCCACAGTGGGCTTTCCATGCAGTGTACAGAAACAATAGCCCAATGATGGTAGAAAAAAACAATAACTACTAAATGCCACTGACAGAATCGGATAAAAAGGCAAGCCTATTTTCATCCATGTTCTCCTTGAGGGACAATTACAGGCAGAACAGAAATAGAATAGCATTGTCTCAAGTTTGCTAACCATATTGATTTGAGAAATGCCAAAATAACAGCTATGTTCCCAACTTAAGTGAGATCTTGATGATGGTTGTGCACTCACCTCCGATGGCATTACACCTGGACGTGATCTCCCACAGTACCAGGGCCATGGAGTAGACATCGGTTTGCTTGAATGACTCAATGTTCTCAAGGTTGATCCTTGATTCCAGCACTTTCTGGAGCCATGTACCTGGCTGTACCCACCTGAGAATCAGATACATAACATACTTGATATTGTACATCTATCAATGTCATGATAACACAGCACTTTTAATAGCAATAATTATAATTATTACAATAATGTATTTTCGTCATTCAGATAATACATTTATCTAATTGTTCATTACTTTTGTTTGGTTAACGGTTTTGAGGGGATTGTTTGCTTTCTTTATCTATATCTTTAAAACCTGCATGCCTCACTTTAATACTAGGGCTGTGCAAAAATTAATTGCGATTAATCACATCCAAAATAAAAGTCTGTGTTTACATAATATATTTGTGTGTCTGTATATTATTATTTTGTATATATAAATACACACACATGCATGTATATATTTAAGAAAATGTGTTATTCATATATTAAATATTTAATATATGTATATATGTATATATATATATATATATATATATATATATACAGAATTTAAACACAAATAATTCTTAAATATATACATGCATGCATAGGTATTTATATATACAAAATAATTATATACAGCACACACAAATATATTATGTAAGCACAGACTTTTATTTTGGATGCGATTAATCGCAATTAAATTTTGCACAGCCCTATTTAATACTCAACTTCAGAGGTACAAAAGGTCACACCGATGGACGAACAAAACTAAAACGTGATTAATTAAACGCAACCTCAGCACTGAAGTCTAAACTCCCTTTGAATGCGTTTAGGGTCAGCGTCTGGGATTAGCAGATTGTTGGCATACATCAAAGCACTCTGGGTATTGAGAGTCAGGCGATTGTTAGCTCGTTCATTACTGATTCACTCAGAGCCTTTTGTCTTTTCATTTTTAGCCTGTGAATCATAAATCGGAGCAGACAGTTTGAACAAAGGGCACACATATACATACATACACATCTGCACATGGTGAATTGCCCAAGGGGACTTTCCCAGCAAGTTATGACATGACGTCCCTGCCACTGTAAATCGCCACAGTTTTAGGTATAGAACATGGGCAGCTATACCTGGCACTTACAAAGCTATAACAGCATGTGAATCTGAGCTGTCATGCGTAAATATAAGTTACACTGCTTCAGGTGATGGAACATGGTAAAATGAGGAAAATTTATTTATGAAGGGATTATAATTCCATGCTCCATAATGGATGTAAATAAATACAAATCAATGCTATAATGTAAAACCATTAATGTATAGTCATTTGTTGTCTTATATTTGATATAAATTTAAATAAATATTTGACTTTATTATGCAATTTATGTGAGTGGACGAGATTTTGGCTGATCTCTATCATTGCTGATCTCTCTGTCTCTTTTTTTGTTCTGGAATTGGTGGATCTTAAAGGGATAGTTCACTCAAAAATTAAATTTTCATCATTTACTCAAGTTGTTTCAAACCTGTATGAATATCCAAACCATTTATGAGCCCCATTGACTTCCATATTATGAAAAAACATCAACTGTTTGATTACAGACATTCTTCAAATTAGGGCTGCACGATATTGAAAAAAAAAACAAATAAACTGCCATATATATTGCGATATGAATACAATTTCACCAGGTGATTTGAACGGCTCTATTTGGAAAGAATTAATCATTCTAGAATGATTGGGGTGATTTTGTATCTGCATAGAAAATAGCATAAAGTTAAATACAATAGAACAAACTTTTTTCTTTTGTTGTTTGATTAACATTAATGACAGATGGCAGCAGTTTTATAGACTGCTTTGACTTCACATTAAGACCTAATGCACTGATCTATATGCATACGTTTTCTTTCTCAATTGTTTGCGTTCACTTAAGACATAAGTGACTGTGTTTACGAGGATATTTGGCGAGATGGGCATTGTGACATAATTTTGTATAAATGTGCTCATTCAAGCATTTACATTTATTCATTTAGCTGACGCTTTTATCCAAAGCAACTTACAATTTCTATATATGTCAGAGGTCGCACACCTCTGGAGTAACTAGGGGTTAAGTGTCTTGCTCAGGGACACATTGGTGTCTCACAGTGGATTCGAACCTGGGTCTCTCACACCCAAAGGCATGCGTCTTATCCACTGCGCCATCACCACCCCTAAAGATGAGAAAGAGCATCACCAAGCACAAAAAGATGAGAAAGAGAACGTAATTCGGTGTCCACGTGTTGTCTGCAGGGCTCTGTGCGCTTGAATGCTTTAAACTCGTTTGAATGTTTAAACGGGACTTAAAAACATGCAAATAATTCAGCGAATCACCTGTTATGTCATGCAAACGATACATCATGCAGCCCAATTCAAAATATCGTCTTTTGTGTTCAGCAGAAGAAAGAAAGTCATACAAGTTTGGAACAACTTGAGGGCGAGTAAAAGACAGAATTTTCCTTTTTGGGTGAACTATCCCTTTAAGTTGAAATTGCGATGACTGATGGCTTCAACAGAAGCATGTATCATCAATATAGAGAAAAACTGTTGCATATACCTGTCCACTGTTGGCCAAGTCATCCACTGAGAGTGAGTTGTCCAGACGGAGACCAAGCCCAAAGTCACAGAGGCAACAAGTGAGGTCATTCTTCACCAGGATGTTAGAGCTCTTCAGATCTCGGTGGACGATGGGCACTTTGGGCCTCCCGCAGGGGGTGTGGTCACTATGCAAATGAGCCACGCCCGGGCCATGGAGGCCCCAAGCACTCGCAGATCCTCCCAGCTGATGAGGTGGCGCGTGAGATACTCCTGCAGGTTTCCGCGTGGGTGAAAGGCGGTGATCAGCCAGTACTGTTTCTCCACCTTCCTCTCCTCGGCAGTCAGGAAGTGTAGAATGTTCTCGTGCTTCAGATCGATGTCCGAGAAGATGTCCTTTTCGTTCTTCCAGGATGCGTACTCTTCGTAGGGGAAGATCTTCACCGCCACCGTCTCGAACTGTTCCGAGGGGCTTTGTCTCAGTTTGGCTTTGTACACCTCAGCAAAGCGGCCCTTGCCTACCTGAAGGTCCAGCTCAATGGGCAGAGGATCCGTGTTGTGGTTGAGATTGTTGGCGTGCGTGGAGCTGCTGTCCGAGCGGTCATCGTCCATCATGATGGCGCAGGCATCACTACAGTCCAGTGGGCCTTTGGGGCCCTTGCGTTGGACGGCTTCTTAGTCTCCCACTCATCGAGTTTGCGCGACGGTACATACGGATACCAGTAGAAGGAGGCGATGACCAGCACAGCCAGAACCAGGAGGGGAAGCAAACTGACCAGGATCACCAACACCACCTGGTTATTTGTGGGGTCTGGACCAAAAGCTGGAGAGAAAGCAGATGATGTCACAACATTAGCCTCAACACAACACAAGGCAAATGCAACTAAAGATTAACATGGCTTCCAGTTCGACCTCGTCCATGATTGTTAACTGAAACGTAAACGCGAAAGGCAAAGCTTTAATTAACGGGAATGTCCCTCTTTGGCTAATGTACTTTCAAGATGGAGGGGCAACATGGCGACCGACATTAGAACCCCTTACCCATATGTATTTTCAATGGCATATTATACACTCACGAGAATACTTTATTACTTGAACGAAGTAAATATACATTAATGAGCACATATAATTTTGTGTTTTAGCTAAGAATAAACTAAAAGAGTTACACAGTGTAGCTTTAACAGTTCAAAAATGTAACAATTCGTCTTACATGAATATCTTTTTTTTACTATGAATTTACATAAAAACAAGTTAGAAAAACAATATTCCCCATTTTGTCCCAATTATCCTAAAAGAGTTGCTTGAGCAATGTTACATTTGGCTTTCCAAATATTTTCTTTTCAGAGGCCAAGACTTTACCATTGACTATGTTAGAAAGAAATAATGACAAATCAATATTACTTGTGTTGCTAATTGATCATTAGTTGAACAAAAAATCTTTAGTTTCCCTGACAACAAGGCTTTTTGCATTTAATGATCCAATAAAATGGGCTAAACAATATAGTATTACTGGGAACATTTACACAAAAAATACATTAAAAATAAGAACATAAAAAATAAGAAAGTAAATAAATAACATTAATTTTAGTAACATTCAATTTACAAATAATATTTTTTAATGAAATTAATTAACAGTTAATTTAGTAATATATATATATATATATATATATATATATATATATATATATATATATATATATATATATATATATATATATATATGTATATATATGTGTATATATATATATATATATATATATATAATACTTTATTTATTATAAGGCTAATTATAAGATGAATTAAATGATTACAAAATATACACCAATACATTATTTAAATTAGAATTTAATAAAATCTCCATGCATCATGTTGCATTGATAAAACCAAATATAAATGTTAGCAAGAGGTAGTGATGCTTTGTAACACCATTGTGTCCTTGAGCAAAGTTAATAGTTAAATGTCTACCTAGCACAAATGTCCAGAATTTAGCACCATTTCAAGTCTCAGCTATAACCATCTCGCTATACCTAGTTTGACTGAACTCCTAATCATTAACTCAGTTTGTAAGCAGTTTTTCCTGCCACACCAGGAAGCACGAGTGAAGCTCGCACAGTGGGAGTCTGTTCAGTGACTGCATCCTTCAAGGGAAAGTTTACCCTTCTACACTGTGTGCCTGCCAACCTCAGGATTGGCTTAGAAGCCCTAGCGCTGCAGGTTCAATCCAGAGACAAAGTGAGACCTGCCAACTACGTGGGCAGAGAGTGGAGTCAGTGTTTCGTCTGTCTGCATTCTTCCATCAAACACACAGAGACACGCCTTATCATAGAGACACAGAAATAAAAAGAACAGAAAAGGATACACGACACTGGGAAAACGTCAATAAATGCCAAAGCGTTTGGCAGACACAACAGTCAGCAAACACATACATTAAGCCTAGACGTGTGGTGCAGAGGGAACACTCAACCCTTCACAAACAGCAGCAGAAACCTCTTCTGCAGCCAAACAACCAAAATAAACATGCATGAAATCACGGCACTTTTTCCAGCTACATTAAACAGGATGCCAGCCACACTGCTGCGGTCCATGACATTATCAACTAATAAGAGGCACTTTTCTGCAGGCTCTACCGTTAAACGCATCACTGTACATCTATGCCAAGGTCTTAACAAGAATCAAGTGGATTACACTTTCCAAAGCTTCTGACTCACAAGTTAATCTATTAAAATGTAATTGCTTCTCATGGGTGGGGGCCATGGTTCTAATTAGTGCATTCACAAGGACTACTATTACTACATTGCACATTTTTAATGGAGAAGGATTAATTAAAGGCACAATATGTACGATTTCTGGATTAAAATATCCAAGAACCACTCGAACAATGTGATATATTTTATTGACTTGTGTACTTGCAGTATCGCAAATGTTTACAACGTTTAAATCCAGAGCAATCCGCAATTTTAACCAGTGCAACGGCCTGTGTTATTGTGTCGCCTGTCAGTGACCCTTCGATTTCCAGTATATCTGTACAAAACAAGGAAACCCCAAAACGCAGATGTGTTGCGCAGGTGTCTCTTATTCACATTTGTTCCACCGGCCTCATTCCGCTCCCAATGCTCTCGGCCCGCCCTGCTTCACACCACAGTAACGTTAATAAAACTTTAATACATTCGCTCATCCACTAACATGAGTCCTGACGGATCGCTTTGAAAGACGGCAACTCCCATGATTCCACGCTTATGCATGGCATGCTATGCTTTTGCTATTGTTTTGAATAAGTGACCTCTAGCGGCAAAACTTGCATACTGTGCTTTTAATGGAACGCAAAATATATCGGTACCATATTGAGCTTTTAATAACAGTATTGATATTGGATATTTGGTTAGTTTTGCTTATGTTTACATTACCTTTGCCTTTCTGTTGCTTAAACAGCCAGACTGATCTCATGAAATAGCGTATGTATGACAAGCCAATTAGTTTTTCAATTTTTGGCGTTCTATCAACACGCATAAACGCTGTTGACTTAACGTTACATTACTGTATATATAAATATAGGACCTACTCCAACCCTGTCCCTAAACCTACCCGTCAGTGGGGTTAATAGCATTTATGAGTCTTCCCCTACCATCCAAGGAAAAACATATCGCTCCCCAGATGTAGATCTACATTTTGCTTAGTTTCGCTCTGACATTTAACGGCGTGTACATACACGTGGAACCACTCAGACATTTAACGGCGTAGACATACATGCATACACGCGGATAGCTGAAAATGCGTATAGATAACACGCCACTTGACTTGAAAGTGGCATGTATGTTTATGCAAAAGTCATGATGCCATGTTGAAACAGCAGAGCATGGCACAAGCAACGGCAAGGTCATGGGTTCAACTTCTATAGGGAATGCGTAGAATTGAAAAACATATATAGCTTGAATACAGTGCGTCACTTTCTGAGAGTCTCCAAATCTATTAAATAAATATACTTTTTGTTTGCCATCATCTAACACTCACTTAAAACACTAGTTTAAACAATTAAACATTTTTAAACTTTTTTTAATCCTGGCACTCACAAAAAGCAACTTATCACCAAAACACTTTAAAGCTGAGTCGTGACTTTCCATGACTTAAAGATGTATTAACTTTTCCAGTTAATAAAATCTCTAAACATGAAATTTGGCATATCCCTTAGGTTAACGGATGTGACAGGCCAATTCTCTCCACCCTCTTGTGAATAAGCTTCGGTCTGCTTTCATTTGTTGCCTGGGCATCGTTAGCTTGCTTTCCTTATGAAAATGTCAGAATTCAAAGTGAGGATACCCATATGTACATGTTATTGCCTTTTGGAGAGTACTGAGATTGATAACATGCTCTACATGAAAAAGACAGACCTGTTAGTGTTTGTTTGTTATGACTACGGTTTTGTTTTATAGCATGGCTCATACCACAAACAAGTCTGACTTTTCTTTTTTTTCTCCCTCCCCTCTCTCTCTCCCTCTAACACCGTCTTGGTCTCTCGTTGGCGTTCACGGTGTGACTCAGACATTTTAACTGTCTGCTCAACAACCGGAGGCCAAGATTCCTCAGCATGTGAGCGTGGGTGTGTTTGCCAACCAGCATATAGGTACTGTATACGTGCAGGTCAGGGTTGGGTTGAAAATAAAGTCTACACAGACAGACTGATCCTCAGTTTGCACTCTTCTTCCTTTCCTTTATGTTCTTCTTTCCATCAAAATAACCTATGATAAAAGATCAACTGAGTAGAAACATATTGTCAGGTTGGAAATATTCCAGTGAGACACAGACACATGCTGCTACTTATTTGTCCTGTCAGGCCAATGGCCTGGACTGTCATCCTGGGAAAGAATAATGCATGCTTTCCACAAGATCTAATAAAGAATATTTTGCGATAATGAAACCAGCAGTGTCGAGAATAACATATTACAAGTTACACACAATGATATGTTTCAAGTAAACGGAATCAATCACAAAAATAAAAGTATATAATTATATAATGTTTGAATCTATATGTACATTATTTAGTAGTTTTTTTCATTATTTTTATTTAATGTATGGTTGCTAAGAGAAAATATACTCAAAACGAAAAAAAAAACCTAAACTAAAAATAAATAAATAATTTGTGTCAAGAATTGTATTGACTTAACAATAATTAAACAACAATTAATGATAATAATCAATAATCAATCATATATTTTTAATAAATAGATTTTGATAAATTATTAGGAATAAAAGGCAATTAGTTAAAAACGTAACATTACATTATATGATAAACCGTTTGCAATTTGTAATTCCTGTGTGAATACATATACGCCACATTAAAACATGGTATAGCCTATGTATTCAAAAATGTAACAGGATTATTCATAACTCCAGCAATGACCTATAACAACCTAGTTGAGTGTGTATCTCGCTCACTGCGCAACAATGATGGTATATACACTGCTGCGTGTCGTGAAAAAAACACAAAAAAACAAGAGAGGCTTCCAGGACCTCTAAATCAAGACACCTCCAAGGTTCCATATTCACTTCATGTTCCTTCCGATTGAGCCAATCAAGTTTACAAGTCAAATAACAGAAAAACATGTGTGCAAACCACAATGAAAAGTTCAACGCTCCTGACAAGCTTTACGAGTTGCTTATTAGAAACAAATGTACATTTGCTGAAGCACTCAGGCAATAATGGCCACCAATGTGAAGAGAGTAGCAGCAAATATGTCTGCTTTAAACAGTGACATCAATTTGTCTTCATTTTCTTACATCATCATCCCATTTCAGAGCCAAATTTAAACAAACAAGATGTTACGAAATCATTCACTAAAGTGCTAACCGTTTCTGTGGCTTGTGCTTTCACTCACTGTTTGCTTACTAATAACTGTAAATCCACAGTTTCTCCATTTCCCTCTATTCATTTGTCTGGGGTTTTGTCTATAAGACAATCACATCTTCATGCCTGACATATGCATCATTCAAACACCATAATGACTCTGAATGTGGAACTGAAATCTTGCAATACAAAACCAGACAGCTACACAGTGTCGGCCCAGATGTGGGCCGAATCTGGGCCGACACTATGTTGCTGTCTAGAAACCCACTGGGATATCTACTTTGAATAGACCAATACATAAGTCAATATTTATATTAGAGTCAGACCGATTTATCGGCAGGCCAATAATATCGGCCGATATTAGGCATTTTCCAAACTATCGGTATCGGCGGTTATAATGGCCGATAAATGAATATTTCAAAAATAAAATAAAAATGAACAAAACACGCTTCAACCATGTCATGAGTGTTGGAGTTGTATAGTTTGTCCACCACAGGGTACTCTAATTTTCGGAAAAAAATTAAAATATCGGCCGATATATCGGAATATATGGATTTTAAAACCAACAATATTTGTATCGGTATCGGCCTTCAAAATCCTTTATTGGTTCGGGCTCTAATTTATATCTGTTTGTTTATCGGCAACCCATCAAGAAGAGGAAAGATATTTGGGGCACTTTAAAACAGTGTAAAAAATAAATACATAAGAAAATATAATTTAGTTCCGAGAACAGAAAATGGATATTTGAGGCACCTTTAGTTTTCACAGTGTACTTTCCACCTACTGTAAAAAGTCCAACTAGGCCAAAAGTACTGCAAGCGTGACTTTCTGTTTATTTGATTCAGCAAAAAAATATGTGTAAAATTGCTATACGAGAAAGGTCTGCTGTGCAGTATGTAATTATAAGCTGGTGTGTACACCCTGCAGCTGCCATAATAAAGTCTCCAGTCGAATACAGAATAGCGGGCTTATCGCTGTAACGTGCAGGCTCTCAGCCACAGTTAATGTCATAAAATTGTTATGGTCCGGGAAAACAATGCCAGGCATTTCTGGAAGAAATATGCCATGGAACCGCTCCAATAAGTAAACATGGACTTCCTGCAATACTTCCCCACTGTAGCAGGGAATGAGGCCTCCTTCACCGGATGGAATTACAGCCTCCCTAAACTGCTCCTACATAGTCAACACTACAGGCATCAAACACCTGCTCAAACGACATTTTTGTTACATATATCCACAATTTAACATCATAGCATCTGTCTTCATTAGCCTACGCGAGATGTGTTTACATACAGAAATAAAGGAAGCACATTTCCCCACACATCAGAAATCCCTGTGTACTGTTTTAGGTTTTATAAAAACATACAATGTGGATGTTGCTCGCATAAAAATGAAATTGTGGCTTTTTAAAATACACAAAAATGGCTATAAACATTCCAAATAGTGGTAAATAAGGTTATTTTAGAGCATGCCTAGTGCACACAGCTGTTTTGCCATGTGGTTGTGATGTCTCTGCTTCAAGTTACACAGACAGGAAACCACATGTCTGAGATCCTTAGCCGTCCACACAACTAAAGCCAATAGAAAATCAGCCTGAGACAGCACAGCCTGGCCAGCAACAATGCAGCTGCTTTTGAACGTTACGACAACCTGAGCTCACATACCAGAGAGAGGTACACATTAGGAGCCAGTGCTAAATAGTTAGCATTGTATGCTAATGCAGACTGTTTCAGCTTGTAGTTAAATATGTTCTGCTGGGCTTTGGGATTCAATTCAGCTGAATGCTGTTTATCTATCTAGTGTGGTGAAAGAAAGTGTTGCCCTAGCAAATCTAAAACTAGCTGAAACACAATTCATTATTTATATGACGTTTCTATAGTCTATGGAAAACCTCAAAGAGGCGTGATGTAGGCTACATCATATGAGATGCATCAAAAGTTCACAATGATCTTGTTTCGCTTACCAACTCACATACCCACACGGAATCTGAAACTTGAAGATTAACACAGAATTGGAAAGTCCCTCATTCCTAAAATGATTTTCCATTAGTGATATTTTTGAATTATTTATATACTAATGTGTATTAGTATTTTGAAATAGCTTAAACTTTTATATTTTCGGTATTCATTTAATTTAAGTTTTAGTAATTGTATGTGCTTTTGTCATTTTTGTTCATTTTGTTTTATTTCGATTTAGCTATTTTTAGTTAACTTTTAGTAATTTTAGTAGGCTACTTTCACTTATTTATGGAAGCTTGTTTCTGCCACTGAATAAAAAATAAAATAAATAATTGTGACTTTTTATCTCACATTTCTGACTTTTTTTCTTACAATTGTGAGTTTATCTTTATAACTTTATTACTCACAATTGTGACTTTTTATCACGCAATTCTGACTTTTTAGATTTTTTCAGAATTGCGAGATAAAAGTAAGAATTACGTGATAAAAGGTCACAATTGTGAGTTATAAAGTCAGAATTGTGTGATATAAAGTCGCAATTGCGTGTTATAAAGTCAGAATTGCAGATATAAAGTCAGAATTGCAAGATATAAAGTCAGAATTTGAAAATTATAATGTCAGAATTGGGAGTTATAATGTCAGAATTGCGAGATATATAGTCAGGAATTGCGAGTTATAATGTCAGAATTGCGAGTTATAATGTCAGCATTGCGAGAATATAAAGTCAGAATTGTGAGTTATAATGTCAGAATTGTGAGATATAAAGTCAGAATTGCTAGATATAAAGTTGCAATTGCGTGTTATAAAGTCAGAAATGCAATTGTGAGATATTAAGTTGGAATTGTGAGATTTAAACTATTCTGAGGGGGAACAAAGTTAGTCTTTTTTTCTTTATATCACGCAATTCTGACTTTATATCTCGCAGTTCTGACTATATATCTCAAAATTCTGACTTTATATCTCGCAATTCTGACTTTATATCTCGCAATTGCAACTTTATATCACGCAATTCTGACTTTATATCTTGCAATTCTGACTTTCCATCTCGCAATTTTCAGAATTGCAAGAAGTAAACTTGCAATTGTGAGAAAAAGTTAGAAATTGTGAGATAAAAGTCGCAATTACCTTTTATATTTTTCATTCTATGGCAGAAACAAGCTTCCATACTTATTTGCCAATGCAATATTTCAAATTAAGAGTTTTTTCTCATCTAATATTTATATTACATCCTATTTCAGCATTATTTCAATTAACAAAAACATTTTTCAATGGTTTTTGTTTTAGTTAACAACATTAACAAGAGTGCTTGGCATCTAGGGTGTTCGCACCCATTTTATTTCCATAATCTACTGTATTTCAGAATGAAACAGGATGTTAAACAAGAAAAAAATGGGCAGGGCTTGATTTTATCCATCAGGAATTGATTGGATTGTGAAAATCACCAGAATAGAGCCAGATGTTTGGAGGGAAAGGGGTTTGTTACAATTGAAAATGATATTTTAGGTCAGCCAAATACAAAAAGGAAAGTTGTTTGAGAGGCAATGGTGATTTTGATGAAAAATTATGACCTTTGGAATAATAGACAAGGAACATTTATAAAGAAAGTACATTGTTCAATTGATTATGCTTTTATCTACAAATAAATACGTACTACTCGGCTTTCATTTGAACAAATTACTAAGTTTAAATCAATTCCTGCATTTTTCCAAGTTCCAGAGAGAACTTTCTGACTTTCTGACTCTGCAGATTCTGTCAACCTGATCAAACTGAAGAACCTTTCTCAAGGACACAATGGTTTGAATCTATAATTTTAAGCTGCTGTCCTAAACCACTACTATCAATGACACAATAAATAAAGGATAGACAAAGCTAGAAAGGAGGAATGAAGAGGAAACTAACAGAATGTGAACATCAGCTTGTCGTTGCACTCCTCGCTGTTGCAGGAGCAGATGTAGAAAGGGCCTGTGTTTGACGTCTTCTTTCTCATTTCACACTTGGTGTTGTTGTAGTTCTCCAGCATGATGCCGTAGAGGGGCTCAGAGGGATTGTGGCACAATGTCTCAATCGTGTTGTTGTCATTGCTCTTCCTCCTGATGTCATAAAGAAAACATAAATACAATTACACTGTGATTAAACTGATTATGATATCAAATGATAGTTAGTTTCAGAATCTAAAATACATTTTTGTTATTTTAAGTTTTTAATGAACTTTGACAATAAAATATAAACTGCACATCTACTTGTTGCTTCACCAGTAAACATACTAAGCACTTAGATACAGCAATGACATGTTGCTATTTTTAACTGTACTGTTTACATAATTAAAGAGCAACGTGAAATGGCATTCACAGCTCATTTAACTTCAATGTCACATATTTCAGAGTAAAACAAGGTACTTTATATTATTTTTGGTACTGGATTATGAATTATTAGACTATTGGATAATATATATATATTTTCCACACCATTTGGCCTGAGTTATTTGCTTCAGAAGTAGTGAAACTACTGTTTTTAGAACAATATGCACTGAGACAAGGGCATAAATTAAAGGGATAGTTTACTTTGAAATGAATGTTTTATATGTTTTAGCTTACCTCAAGTGCATCCAAGATGTAGGCGTCTTTGTTTCCACAGTATTTTCAATTTTGATATTTCTAGGTTAAACCGTTATTGTACTGTCGGTCATATAATAGAGATTTATGGAGTCCACCCTGGGTTCACCTCAAAGAGCATGCACAGAGAAGTCCAAATTAAACATGATTTAATGACTCGTAAATGTAAGTAAATATTGATGGCCTAAGACACGAAACGAGCGGTTTTTGTGAGAAAACGAACAGTATTTATATTGTTTTTACCTCTTGTAACCACAGCCACGTCCAAGTGATCTGAAGGCAAAGGCGTTTCAGTCTGCGCAAGCGGCGGAAAGCCCCGGAAGTAATCTCTTGGGCAGTTGCGGAAAAAAATAAATCAACGTTGTCTGTTGATATATCGTAATCGTCTTTCATTGCAATTTCCCGTATATCTAAATATGTTTAGATCTTCACAGTGAAGGGTAACACTTTTGAAATCTCTGTGTAAACAATGAGTGACATGCGAGAGATCACTTCCGGGGCTTTCCGGCGCCCTCGCCCTCATAGTACCTTCACGTGACTGTGATTACAAGAGGTAAAAACGAAATAAATACTGTTTGTTTTCTCACACAAACCGCTCGTTTCGTGTCTTAGGCCATCAATGTGTACTTACATTTACGAGACATTAAATCATGTTTAATTTGGACTTCTCTGTGCATGCTCTTTGAGGAGGATCCATGGGTGGAACCCATAAACCTGCATTATATGACTGACAGACAAGAGTGGTTTGACCTAAAAATATCAAAATTGAAAATACTGTGGAAACAAAGACATCTACATCTTGGATGCCCTTGAGGTAAGCTAAAACATATCAAAAATGAATTTCAAAGTGAACTATCCCTTTAAGGGTCAATTTCTGATTTTTTTTAAATATTTGAATAACATTGCATCCTGTAAACAAAATATAGTTGTGATTTTTGACTGTTGTGCACAGCAGATGTTTCTCACTTCATAAAAAACATGGCTTTGACAGTGATCGTACCAGATAGCCACACAGATCTCATCAGGATTGGAACAGATGGATGTGATGCTGCAGTTGCTTTCACAGGTGCCGTTGCCGTTACAATACGATGCCTCCACGTCACAGAACTTACATAGTTGAGGAAAACGAATTGAATTATGAAAAGGATGCATCCCATCTAGAATAAAACAGAAACAAGATCACGTGTTTTACTTACTTTTTTGTACTATTTACTTGTGCTTGACAAAGTAATGACCAAAATGACATTTTACCACTAGGAAACCCTATATTATTATGAATTAGATTAGTTTTTCAGGGTTTTTTACGTAATATACAACCTGCCGTTTAAAATGAAGAGGTCTCACTCTTTTGACTTTTGAACATTAGGATCTAAAAATACAATGCTTATGGTTTTTATGCCACAGACATTAAACCATGACAACAATAGACGCGAGCGGCGTAACAAATGCAAATAGAACCCATTATAATCAGTAATGCTGTCTACACTGGTTGTAAAGTGACAAGACATGACAAATCTACAAAAGTAAAACTGCTGCCCTGTTCAATATCTGACATACTTCAAGCACTCACGCTACTTCTGACACAAAGAATAAATGGATTTTTGTAGACACGGTGTTACATTAAAATATCAAAACTAGAAAAAATAATCAACCTCACTAACATTCAACCACAGTATCGAATCAAATAAAGTAGAGATGTGCAAAAATCTGTACTGAAGTCAAATGCACTTCAATAGTGTGGGCATTCCTGAAGTGACTACAAAAAAAGTGAAAGATGAAATGCTCGGATGTTTCTGTTATCAGTACATGCTGCTCTTTATCCGCTTTTCAATGCCCTGTTTGAACCTGCTTTCATCTACAGCACTCTTGTCAGCTTCCTGAAAATCTAACCTAAATGCACTGATGCAATCAAGCAGACACTAGCACAGAGAGGCATTCCAAATGGCATCAAACTCCTGTCTCTGAGTAAAGACACATCAAGACCTCAGATCAGTGGACAAGTTATGCTTCTGCCACTGGGTTAGTCTGTAGATCTTAGAGAGCCAGGTGTAATCAAGAACACGCAAGGGGTTACTAGTTTGGTGTCGTATGAGTCATTTCTACTAAGTGTGTATGCTTTCTCAATTGCAGCATGTCTGTGTTTGGCCAATCCATAAGAAGTCGTAAAACTGTATTACGTAATCTGTTAGTTTAGCTGCTCTTTGGAGTACCACACACCTCCTAGACTTTCCTGTGATAAAAGGCCACCGTGGCTCTCGGGACTTAAAGGGGCACTGGTCATTTAAACACACTGAAAGACATAGAAGCAAGCCATACTGCAAAGCCCAACTGATATTTAAACACATTAATCAAACAGCAAACTCATTAAAACAGCACAGTACTGTTCTAATTATAATTAAAGGGGGGTCGGTGGAGAAAACATGATGAAATGAACAGCTACATAAAAGTACATCCACTGCAGTGTTAGGGAAAAAATATGTTTATGTATTGAACTAAAATAAAATATAAAAATAGATTAAATACATTTCAAATGAAATTATAAAATGTTGCCTTTGCAACTAACTGAAATAAAATGACTAGAATTGAGCTAAAATGAAAATAATACCAAATAGAGACTTTAAGAAAACCCCAAAATAACAAATATAAAATTAAAGCCAATTTTAAGCAATGATATATACTTTAACAATATATGAATAATAATAAAATAACACTGATTCACACTTTATTTAAATTAGGTAAATAAATCGGTACAATTTCAGTTATCAGCCGAAATTATAAATTTTTGTATCATATTGTTTATTATGGTATCGGCTGATATATGATCATTTTTAATGTTACCGTTATCGGCCCAATAAGAACATTTAGCCGATATCTAAAAGCCGATAAATAATGTATTATTTCCTTGAGCTGAGGCACTTTAGATGTGCACTGTTCAACATGATGCTTTTAAATTGCTTGAAAAACGATTGAAATCACTTTAAAAAAGGACAATCCAGTTAAAGTGCAAAATGTGCAGCGTGAGTGTCATATCGGCTACACAACATTAAAATAAGAACATCATAATTGTGTTTGTATCTTGGCTTTTATTGAGGAAAATCTAAAAATACCTAAAAATTTGGGGTTAGATTTATCTGCCAAAATATCGGTTATCGGCTTTCAAATATAAAGAATTATTGGTTCTCGGTATTGGTCAAAATGGTAATATCGGTGCATCCCTACATTTTTACATTTAGACCACCCTTATCATCACCCAGCAGTCCCTTAAACTTAATCTAATAGTTTAATCTTTAGCAAATCTCAAAATTAACATACTATAAATTATAATGGTATGATGCCTATTCACAGTATTTATTTTAGTATTTAACATTTTGTTTGTCATTTATTCAGACAAAATAGTATGGGATTTTAACATCAAAATGATCAGCTCATCACTAAATTGCTGTATCATGGAATTCACCATCCATTACACTTCGTGATATCCCATATTTATCTACCTTCAAGACTCATCTAAAACATCTATTTCATGTATTTTGGATAACGTGGCTATAAATGGCCTTATTTGTTTGTATGTATGTGTGTGTGGGTGTGCAAATGTATTGTAAAGTACAATGTAAAGTGACCTTGAGCAACAATGGCGCTCATGAGGTGTCTGCCGTCTCTAATATCACCTAAGTTCGCCGACTTTCACTGAAAATGAATGATGTAGTACCTTACAAATTGCTGTCAGTGTAAACTCCACTTAAAATTTAATCCGAAGTCACTTGCAAATCAGTCCGCCATCATTTTCCCTTAACTAAGCTCTCGCTCCTCAATCTATCTCCGCTGCTCTTCTGGAAAGGACGGAACGGGTGACCTGACCAAGGAAGGAAGCACTGATAGAGCGGATGTGTGGCTTTCCTTCCACAGAACAACAGCCAAGACACTTATACTGATGAATCAACCAACCAATCACTACACAAACTCCCCTTTGCAACACTAACAAGCCCATATTATTAAGCAATGAGGGTTGCATGTTCAAATTATGGCTGAAAATCGAATTGTAAAGTATGTTTCTATTATACTGAATGCTGTTTAAAGGCACTGTTTTGTGCAAATTAAAAACGTATACAGTATACTACAATTTTGTCTTATGATCCATCCACTGTCATTTTTGGCTGCTTTAGCTCTATCTTTAGAGCTGGGCAGATAAGCAGGACTACGTGCCCTTTTAGTCTCTAGTTCATTGGAGCGAGCCAAGAGGGGATTGTGTCGGCCACGAGGATACAAAGACAAATATGGTCAAATCAGATGCAGCCATTTTGGGGTTATGTGACTCCTCTTCTCATCCTGAGTTCTCAGCGTAGAGGCCCGGAGAGGCTTCGGTAAACACAAGATCGGACTCACAACCTTCATCCACTAGCCTGAGTCCCACATGCCTTCAAGGGCTTACAAAGGAGCTTTTTACTCCGCGAGAACTGCTCACTGACTCGTTATCTACTGCTTGGTCTGACTGGATAACATTATATAATGCAGAGCCATTACCTCACACTATTTTCTTTGGACAGTATTCATAACATAGGCGATATTATGAAATCTGATTCTGGAGGATTTTTTTTTTTTACTTCAAAATATGTGATTCTTGTCCAGAGGGCCAAAGGGAAATCACTTGCACTGGTTTGGCAGTTTAAACGGTTCTCTATCAGATTTGAACAGGTCTTTTTTTCAAATGTCATTTAAGTACTGAACATTACAATAAGCAGAGTACAGCTCTAGATAAGCAGAACAGGCTCTGGCGGCCCATTTGGGCCCCTAAAATGGTGTCTAGAGAGAGATAGTTGTCAACTTTATTTTAAAGAGTTGTCTGCTATGGTTTTTCTAAGCAAATAAAACTACGGTAACTGTAAAATTTTGGACAATCTGAGCACTGTTACTTGGCTGCACTTTTAAACTTGAGGATAAAGTGACTCAACAACAACAACCAAATGTGTATGGATTTGTTACTTTTTGTACATGATGCAAAAAAATACAAATAAATAAAGATACCTATAGGAAGGCAAGTGTCACATCTGCATATGTGGGTGTCTTAAAGGGATACTCCACTTTTTTTGGAAATAGGCTAATTTTACAACTCCCCCAGAGTTAAACTGTTGAGTTTTACAGTTTTTTAATCCATTCAGCCGATTTTTTATATTTAGAAGAATATCCGTAACCAGACAGTTTCTGGTCTCATTGACTTCCATAGTAAGAAAAAAATATATACTATGGTAATCAATGAGACCAGAAACTGTCTGGTTAATGATATTCTTCTAAATATGAGAAAATTGGCTAAATGGATTCAAAAACAGTAAAACTCAACAGTTTAACTCTGGGGAGTTGTAAAATGAGCCAACTTCCAAAAAAAGTGGAGTATCCCTTTAAGCCTAGTTCACACTACAAGATTTTAAGCCAGATTTAAGACCGATTTGCAAATCGCTGAGCTCGCCGTCAGGTCAGGGTGTTATCACGTGCAAATCGTGGTGGACAATGAACGCTCGCCAATCTGTAAGTATGAAAGAGACAACAACGCATCAAAGACGCTCGCAGACGTGTCACCGAGCCCAGAAAAATATCTAGCATGCTAGATATCCAGAGCTGTTGCACGACTTAACCTTACGTGATGTCATGACAGCTTATCAGAGCAAGGCATGGGTTAAGGTCACCGGGTAAATCGTATTATTTCTTTTTTTGCATTTTTTCTCAGAGCAAATCATCATGCAAAACACGCAAAGGACTAGTTTCTGTCTGACGTCCATATTCGCATGTTGTGCGTATGTTTAGCGTCATTTCTGGTTCGTTTTACCACATGATTTTTCGTGACAAAATGTGGTTTGTAGACAAGATAGAATCGTTGGGTGACAGAGTTGTTGTCAACTTGTGTAGTGCGTTACCTCCTGTTGTGGATCAATCACATTGTGTCGTGTGGTGTGAACAGCTCAACAACTTGAACACTCCTGATTTCACAGAGAGGAAGTCATGTGTGAAACACACAGTTCCGACCGAACGTTTTAAAATCATGTAGTGTGAACAAGGCTTTAGGCTAATGCAGGGGATTGCACGAGGTTCGAAGAAGTACTACTGCTGTACTAGTACAAGCATGATTTCATAATATAATGTTTTGGTAACACTTTACAATAAGGTTCATTTATTAAACATTAGTTCATGCATTAACTAACATGAACTAACCATTTGTTACTGTATTGGTTATTCTTTGTTAACGTTAGTTAATATAAATCTAGCTGTTCATTGTTTGTTCATGTTAGTTCACAGTGCATTAACTAATGTTAACAAGATTTTAATAAAGTATTAGTAAATGTTGAAATTAACATTACCAAAGATTAACCAATGCCGAAGAAGTATTGTTCATTCTTTGTTAATGTTAACTAATGTAGTAACTAATGAACCTTATTGTAAAGTGTTACCAATATTTTAAGGACATATACCATACTACTATGTTTTTTATGCGTTTCCTTCAATTACTACAAATAAGCATTAAGGTCATCTTAAACTAGTTTGGAATGACAAAGGACTTCACACTTATAAATAAGTCAGGTAGAATAAATGCGTATTTAGCGTGCTGTCCGAGGAGAGATCTATCTATCTATGACATCAACTTTAATATAGATAATAATGAAACATGCACTAAGATAGTGTTTTATACAAACACAATGTCAATGACACCTCTGCTCAGGTCACTCATATCAAGAACAGATGTGCAAAGTTTAGCCTGCACAAGACAATAAACCTGCATTTTGTGGAGCTGATGTCACATTGAAACACCTGAGCAATATGCTGCTTCTTACATAACTCCTGAAAACTGCACAGGAAAAAAGTTAGCGTTCACTGAATGCATTCAGCTGTTCCACACTTAAAAGCAGTCATGGGTCTCCTCTTGCACAAAAACACACATTTACATGTGAATATACCTGCCAAGTTAAAGAGCGCGCGAAACCGACTAGCGAACTACGTTCGACCCAGGACACCCATACATATTAAAAAAGTACCCCAAAAAGCTGAGAACTCCATTAGAAATGCAGTCTTTCCGTAGTTCTCGCAATAACGTGAATTGCAGATTTGAACAGGTGTTATTTCTAACATAACGACTGTACATTTGTACAAAACTTGAGGGAAGAGTGACTCAAACTCATGCATTTTTGTTGTTGATGAGGCTGATGTATTGTCTGAAAATGACCCATGTGTGTAGGTGAGAAATAAGAGTAACATTCTATAGTAGAACAAGTAGACACCAATAGGAAGGTGTCATACCAACATATGGGGCTGTCTGATGCTATTTGTAACACCTAAAACAAGCAGGGCAAAACTCCTGCATGTGGCTCATATGCAGCACACAGTGCTAGTGTGTTTCAGCAGCGAAGTGTGCAGAACTACATGCAGCCAAGCAAGGCTGGAAACAGGAAGTGGCAAAGATGTAGCCGGACATCTGGAAAATATGATTTCTGTAAGAAATATCTCTGTTCCTCCACCAAACGCAGCATACCCCAGCGCCGTGACAAACATATCCTGCTGTATAATCACAGGCGTGAGGTGGGGAGGAGTTCAGTGAGTGTAATTAGTGTCTAAAGTAACCTGTAATCACAGAGGCTGAAATTAATGACAGGACAGAAAGAGATAAACAATTTATACCAATGGGAGGAAGGATGCGGCGCTGGGTGAAATGGAAAAACGTCTCAAGCGCACTGTCAAACACTTCCACTACAACTGAAAACTCGTTGTCAGCTCATAAGGGCGTTCTCTTGTGCGCCAGAAGGAATAACAACTGTCTGATGCATTGACATGTTAAAATAAAATAGTGAAATAGTGTAATGAAATGGAAATGATCGATTCCCTTGCATTTCAAAGCTACAGGAGACAGAATGTATATCATTTCAAATGCCAAAAAAATACCACAGTATGGTTTTATAATACTGTAACGATGCATGTACTATGGCACTACTATGGGTTTTTTGAACATTCATTATTGCTATTTTGTGTGTTTCCTTCCATTTAAATTACGTTTGGGATGACATAAATGACATCTGACAGCGTCATATTTAAAAGCAATGTCAATATCCTGCCAATATCCTACTTTATATGAAGGCTATTTGTTGTACACAAATATGGCAATCACTCAGCACCATGGTTTTTATCAAAGCACCATCATATTATTATTTGATATAATTTTCAGCCACTTCAAAAGGGGTAACTCTATCTATCTATCTATCTATCTATCTATCTATCTATCTATCTATCTATCTATCTATCTATCTATCTATCTATCTACCTATCTATCGGTTTTACAAACACAAAGACACCTCTGCTTAAGTCAAGAACAGATGTGCAAAGTTTAGCCTGTACAAGACAACAGACCTGCATTTTGTGATACTGATGTCATATTGAAACACCTGAGCAATATGCTGCTCCTTACATAACTCCTGAAAACTGCACAGGAAAAAACAACGCTGAAGTTAGCGTTCACTGAATGCGTTCACCTGTTGCACGCTTTTAAAAGTAAGCAGTCAAGAAACAAACGCTGCTCTGTGATCTCACGAGTCACAGTGTATGATAAAAACATGGGCATCCTCTTGCAGAAAAACAAACATTAACAAATTACACGTGAATATACCTGACAAGTCAAGGAGCGCGCGAGAAGTGTCAAGACTTTCACTCACCGACTACGTTCCGATCCAGGACACCCGTAGATATCAAAAAAGTCCCCAACAGAGAAGAGAAAGCCGATATTGCTCCATTAGAAACGCAATCGTGTCCGTAACCCTCGCATTAATGTGTACGTGAACAGGCTGGCGTTGTTTGACCAGAAAGCGTAGTGGTTTTAGCGTCTGATCCGGAGTGAAGGAGAACGTCTCATGCTGCTCAAGTGAACAGTCACTGAGGGAATCTGTGAGCTCGAGTCACTTTCTGCTCGCCTAGTCAAACAGGAAATCTTTCAGAAAGGGCAGGACTTTCCTCCGTCTCCCTCCTTCTCGAGACAGTCTTTACTCTTGCCCTGTAATTATGCCTTCACTTCTAATTTTATTGTGTAGAACTCTAAATAATACGTTGACGGCATTATCGTGGGATAAGTGTCGTTTAAAGACTTCAACGCGACGCTCTCACTTGATGCGGTTCCTTTATGGCATTTTTTTGGGTGGAAATATCTGGTTCTCACGATTAGGTGTATAGGCTAGCCTACATGTTTACTGTGCTATTATTTAATCACGAAATAAATGTAAATTTACACTTTTAAATAGGCTAACTATAGAACAATAAACATTAACAAGTCTCTCCATTTTCTCATCTTGCTAAAAAAAACCCACAATGCTAATCTCAAATTAAACCTGCCTCCTGTCTTAATTTAAACCTCATTTATTTTAGTCCTGGAGTAGCTCGTCGCTAGTCTTCCTCCAGGAAATCATCTTAAACTCTGGACTAAACTAAATCTAGGACTAGGCTATTTAAAGCCATGACAGAAAGCAAATTTATGTTTATGTTTAGTTTCCCCCATGTCACCCAAGATATCCATGTCATTCTTTCTTCAGTCGAAAAGAAATTAAGGTTTTTGATGAAAACATTCCAGGATTTTTAAATATAATGGACTACAATGGGAACCAAATGGTTCAAGGTCCGAAAGACAGTTTCAGTGCAAACTGTTAAAAGAGCTTTAAATGATTTCAGACGATGAATAAAGGTCTTATCAAGCGAAACGATTGCTTATTTAAAAAAAAAGTTTACGTTTTATAAGCTCAAATGCTCGCATTGCTCTCTTCTGTGATTCGTGACTCTCCTGTTTGAACTTGTTTTCTCAAAATGAACAAATCTTTTTCGCGTCATTTGGTTCATTCAACAAACGAAATGAATCGAGTTCGACTCAGGAATAGATTTATTCATTTTGATGAATGAGTTCGAATAGGAGAGTCACGACATGCATCACACCCTCACCCTAACCCTAACAGAGCAAGGCGACCATTTTGAGCTTATAAAACTTAAACTTTGTTTTTTTTGTTTTTTTTTATTATAAGCGATCATTTCACTTGATAAGACCCTTATTCATCGTATGAAAATGTTTAAAGCCTTTTGAACAGTTTGCACTGAAACTGTCTTTTGGACCTTGAACCATTTGGTTCCCATTGAAGTCCATTACATGGAGAAAAATCCTGGAATGTTTTCATCAAAAACCTTAATTTCTTTTCAACTGAAGAAAGAAATACATGGACATCTTGGATGACATGGGGGTGAGTAAATTATCAGCAAAAGTTTTTTTGTGAAAAACTCCTTTAAGACCCCTTCAAACAGTTAAGTTTAGGGCTAACCACCAATCATAATTTGTAATTTATGTACAACAGAAGTCAGTGACAAGTGTATGGTATGTCAATGGCATGACTTAATTTAGATAGCTAGTAAACGTGCATGCACATGTATCTGTGTGGCCCACAGTGACTTAGAAACAGTTGCTGCCCTGTAATCATTATACCATAGCACTTGTTATAGTGGACAACATAAGTGATCATTAGCTATGTCAGGACTCAAGTTTAAACCTTACTAAGTTACAATACAGCTGTCTCTGACTGTGATTTAAACTGTAGGCCTACATACGCCATCTCTTGCTTGATTACCACAGTGATCCTTTAGATTATTTTAATGTTTTTTCTTCTTCTAAGCAGCTAATGAAAGTCATCAGAACAATGTGGTGTCTTAAGCCAAACTTGAGGCTTGTTTGTTGGATGGAGAAAAGCAGGTCTGGACATGCACAAAAGTGCACAGCGTACCACAGCAGATATACAGAGATAGAAAGAAAAAGAAAGAAAGAGGTCCACTTAGAATCAAAAACAATCCTGCGAGCACACATGATGCCGACAGGGGTTGCAGTCAGACCAACATTGCGCAGCACGTGGAACATTTAAAACTGGGGCTGCCAAGATCTGAGAATGATTGATTATTGTTGGTGTATGATTATGTTGAAATCTTTCTCTGGATTTATATAACAGTGCTAAGAGCACAGCCAGGGCTCTCCAACAAGCATCGGGACACTTAATCTTCTCCGCCGATGTCTTCATTGCTAATGTTAGCCTAACGTGTCTATCTAAAGGGGCATTCAAACAGTCATTTGAAGTAACAACAGTAAATCATATTTTCTGGCATGTCGTGGCCGTGTTTAGCTACTGTATATGACAAAAGCATAATGAATCATGTCAGAAATTGTTGATAATCGTTCTTTATGATGATATTGGATTTATCTATAAACACTTTCTCCACAAAAATCTCAACTTTATCACCTAGAAAACGTCTTCTTTGTCAAATTAGTATTAATAAATTAGAAAATCATATTTTTACTCCCAATAAATCTAGATTTCAAAAGGTATAGCCATGTTGCTTAGTCTGTTTGGTTAAGAAAGCGTCATATTTTTGGTGCTGATGCACATGCCAGAGGTGAATTACATCTCTCAGAGGTCGGAACATCCTCTTGGAAAGAGAGGAGGGACTTATGAAAGCACTGGTGAGTGTGTTTGAGTTCATGTTGCTCAAGTGTTGCTTGCAGAAAGTGGGGATGCCTGAAAGGGTAAAAAATCAAGATACAGAAAAGTAAGAGAAACTCAATTGCATAATGAAATTATTATGGAGGCAAAAACATCTACCATGTTTTAGATAGAAAACTATCTATCTATCTATCTATCTATCTATCTATCTATCTATCTATCTATCTATCTATCTATCTATCTATCTATCTATCACATGACCAGCCAAATACTACTTTGCATGCACTGTAATGGATTTTTGTTATTTTACTGTAATATGTACAGTGTAATACTGTAAATAGCCAAGGATTATGGGAAAATATGTGTGTACTACTGTAATTACTTAAAAAATATAATTATGTAATAGGAAATCAATTCTAATACTGTAAATAAAAATACAGTAGTTGTACTCATGAATACAATATACAGTTAATATACAATATACAAAAATACAGTAATACTGTAAATATTGTACTCATACTGTAAATATTAATACAGTATACAATTGTATTACTGTAAATGAAATTACAGTACTGATACTGTAAACACTTTTACAGTAACTTACTGGCATCCAGCTGCCAGTAAGTTACTGTAAAATTTACAGCAACCTTTTTACAATAAAAATAAACAATTTAGACAAGTAATAAAACATCTTTACAAGTTGCTTGAGAACATTTATGTGAGAGCATGCTTTATACACCTGCGCTGTTGGCATCATCTATCACTCTGGAAATATTCTAACTTTTTCGGAAACACCTGAAACATCTGTTCTGACATCCATCGGTTCCACCGCATTCAGGCCTGAAGCCATAAAGGTAAATAACACTTTCCTGTGGTTAGATTCATCTGTTGTATCAAAGAGCTCAAGTGTGTCGCGTGTGTCTTGTTGGCTCTATTCTGAGCACACAAAGGTTCAGGAGAGGAGAGGAGTTGGGTTTCTGTTGGCATGCTTGCTATGACAGGCATGTCATGTGTATCTCTGCTCTCCTGTCACCTGAACTCATTGTGGAAACCAGAGGACATGCCAGAGATGTAGGGCCGACATAGTAAGCAGTTAAAGAAGGCCAAGTGGTTTTTATGGCTGAGATTTTCATGAAGTGGGCAAAGATTTTCATGAAAGGTTCACAACATGACTATGTAGAGTTTTTTTACATTGGACATCAAGGATGAAACATGATGCAGTATATTATATTAGGCCTACTGTAGGCTATATTTTGTCCTAATCAAAATATATGGATTTATTTATCTATTTTAAAACCTGAAAAGCTCCATTAGCTTTTATAAATATACATCATTTGCATATATAGCACTGTTTTGACAAAATCAAAACAGCCGGAGGTGCACCAGAAAGTCCGGTGGATGTTGGAGATTCTTTCACCATCATCTTTTCTTTTGATTAGAAAAAAACTTGTTTTTTTTTGTTGTTGTTTTTTTCTCGGTTAAAGGGTAACTAAACCCCTGGTCAGAGCCTGACTCCACCCACTGGCAATATTTGAAAAATTACAAAAGAAGTGGGCAGACCCCAGCGGAGATAGAGGGGACGAAATAGATGCTAAAACACTCTATCCTGATCGTTTTCAATACTCGCAATTCCAACTCCTGACTACGCTACAGTGATTTTGACAAAACAAGCTGGTTTTTACACTGCCAAGGGTGTAGTTCGTATCAAGAACGTTTGTACGTCACCAAGAACCGCTAACATCCAATAGGGAAATTCAACTGCAGTAGCCACCAATCAACCTGAAGAGGGGCACTAAGACGTTTTTACACCATATTGTAAGAAATAAAACACTTTATACACAAATGTCAAAAAAGTTACTCGAATCAATGACTGGTATTAATAAAGATCCATTTTTACAGATCATTAACTAAAAAAAGTTGGTTTAGGGTTTAGTTACTCTTTAAAAACTACTGCATCCTTGTAGTCCGTCATGATTGTTTATCTCGAGGGATTTTGCGAGATTTTCCGTCTGACCTGGGAATGCTCGGGAGTCAAATCGGTTTGTGTGTGATGTGTCAACCCGATCTCACGGCATTTTGTGCGAATTTTACGAGGTGGCTAATTCGTAACAATACGTATGACCTCACTCGTACGAATTAGTATGATTTTTGCTAAATAGTACATATTTTACGAGTTGGCCAATTCATATTAATTCGTACGAATGACCTACCCCTGACCCTGCCTCTAAACCTACCCATCACGTGGGTTTAGACAAATCATACAAATTCTTACGCAAGAGGTTGAATTCCGAATTAGCCACTTTTTAATCACTCGTATGAATTTATACGAATTGGTCGTGTGATAGCGTTTGATGTGTTGATTTGCCATGTGGCAGCGCACCACACACTGTATGACCAAAACTGTTAGACGCATTAATTTTTTAACGCCGTGTGTGGGGTCTCTCGAGGTTTGGAAAATCGGCCGAAATTTTTTAAATTGTCCCCTGTGAACCAGGCTTTATTCTTTAAAATACAACATTTCTGGTGTTAGCATCCAGAATACTATGTAACAAGCTGGGAACAACAGATGACAAATGTAAGCAAGAATAGTATAGCTTATTTTGACTTACTATTTAATTAAAAAAAAAGTCAATAGCTATTAGAAAACAAAACGAAGAACTATATTGTTTTTATTTGGTGTGTGTAAAGAGGAGAGAAATGAAGATAATCTAGAATCTACTGTAGATGACATATTCTCATTGAACTAGAAAAAAAGCTTCTTCTTCTTCAAGATTTTACTGGCGGATGCCAATATAAATGGTATTCTGACAAAAAAGGATCTAAGGGGAGATTATTGAGGGATTAATTAGCAACAGGTGTGTGAAATCAATAGATAATTTGGGATAAGGATGGGAGGGGAAATGCCCCAATGACAGCGGAGCACATGGCGAGCTGTCAAAACAAAGCACATGTAGGCTACTTAAAGACAACAAAGCACACACAGAGAAAAGGCAAAAACACAGCCAATCAGACCAGGAGTCCAAAAGACCAAGTTATAATGCCTATAATATAATGCCAAGATACTTAAGACGTTATTGTGAAAGTTGTTTGTGATTTTGTAAATTCAAAGTGAAATTTCAGCGCAAGCATGAAGTCTCCGCATGATTGTGAACTCACTGTTCGACAGATTCTTTGTAAGGAACCGATTCATTATCACATTCATTCAACACCACACCTTTCTCCACATCAAATGAGTCAGAACCAAATCCTAGATAAGTCACCCCTCACACATTTTCCCATTATCCCTAAGCTTACAGGGATGTGCAGAGTATACAAATGCACTTGGAAATAATAACATCATTGAAAATAGGGCGAGGATAAGGAGGGGCTTTTACATTCGGACTATTCTGACTAATCTACCGTATTTAAACAAACAAGTGACCTTGACAGATGATTAACAAGGATTATTGGAGGACTTCAAAGTTTTGGTGCACATTGTTATTTCTTTACTGAGCCCAATGTATCCGATAAAACCATACTCATATATGCACAAGAAGAACACACACTAACTCAGACTGAGTCAGGACACAGGAGATAAACACACACACACACGCTCAAGAAAAGCACACTTTGTTTAAACGTGCCCTAAGACACAATAACTGAACAAAAACAGGATGTGAGTCACCACCAATAGCTGAGGTTTTCTCGGCAAAACCCGTTCACCAAATGTAAATCACTTGCACTGAGAGGTGACCCAATCACTCTCAAATGCCTGGATGTAATCCTGAACAGCTCATGGGAAGTCTGTTTGGAGTGAATTAGACTGAGTCAGTGAATGGAATCAGTCCCAGACTCCAGGGCTAGATGTGTCTAAGCACTTCCTGTGGTCTTAATCCCCTCGGATGGGACCAATCGCCCAGTCAATCGTACAAGTTTGTCAGCTGCTAAATGACACTTCCTACATTTAGTCACACTGAGTGAAAGACATGACTGTTGTTTAAATCAAAAAAAGGGGTTGAGCATGTTTGGGCTTGTATGTGGAGAATACACACGTGGACAGGGAGGATCTCCAGCTGATCTGATCTAGAGATCTCCTTGCTTTGCGTCAAAGCCCTGTTGGGACAGGAGTAGTGGTGTAATGTAATAATTACAGAGTTTCTCTATGATTTCATTCCCAATCAATCAAAGTAATCTTCCCATGTCGATAAAGATTATAGGGTCTTTTACCTTCTAAATTTGCTCTAGAAGAGGAGACACCAGAACATGAACGACAAAATGTTTAAGAATTATTTCTCCCTCATTTCTCTGAGGTGTTTTGTGCAGTCACTTCAAGTATTAAAAATTGCCCATATTTTGCTTGATTGTCCCCTAATCTTAATATTTCATGCATAATTAATTTTTAGCTAAACATATTTAGTTTGTCTGCAATGTGTAGATACACTAAGCACTCCTATCTGTCATTTCAACAGACATCCCGTCCCATAATGATTGACAATAAACATTACACGCATCCAAAATAACAATTACTTTACAGACATTGATCAAAAATCTAATCCTGCACCAGACTTCACATTCACATCAAATAACATTCACATCAGCCAAGTTCAGAATTTGATAATGTGAATATTATTTGTATGAGAGAGATTTAGGGAGGAAAAGAGGAACTGAATTGCATTAACAAGTGAATTGGGTGGACTTTCCATTTTATACCCACTTCAAAAAGCTTTGCACGCTTGTTCACACAATTCCTCGGGCTTAAAGTTAATTAACAACAAAATAAGCCAGCGGTTCACAATAAAAGCAGAAGCCTCATGAAAAAAGATGAAAGGGAAAACAAAAACACTTGCTGTGTGTTAAGCACAAAAAAGTGAGGTCAAGAATACAAACTTGCACAAACCACAAAAATGAAAAAGAGAATGGAGTAAAGCTACAGGTCATTAATGAAAACAAGCTTATAATGAAGTCACCTAAGGGGACAATACACACACAAATGAATGTATATATGTTAAAACTAATAAGGGAGAATACACCCTAATTTAAAAAATAAAATAGTAAATAAGAAAGACATTTATAAAACATTTTAATCAGCATGTAAATTTGCCTGATGATAAAAGAATCTAAAATGCTGTGCATGGACTTGAATGGGTTAATAAACTTTCCAAAGGATTCACCTACATTCACACTACAAAAGTTAGAGTTGCTATAGCATACTTTAAGTATAGTACTATAGTATACTTTAAGGTCTGGTTTTGCAGAGAGGGCTTAGATTAAGACCTTAGATCTATTAGAACATTTTTAAGTAGCTTTTATAAACGTGATTGGTGTGCATTTTGAGACAAAACAATGGCACTGACATATTTTAAGATATGTTAGTGCAAGTTGCTTTTCAGGTAAAACAGCTCAAACATCTGGGGTAAGTTTCTTGATCCTTAAAGGGATACTCCACTTTTTTTTTTTTTTTGGAAGTAGGCTCATTTTACAACTCCCCAGAGTTAAACTGTTGAGTTTTACCGTTTTTGAATCCATTCAGCCGATCTCCAGTTCTGGCGGTACCACTTTTAGCATAGCTTAGCATACATCATTGAAGTGAACAAGACCATTAGCGTTTTCTCAAAAAAGTGTTTCGATATTATTATTATATTGAAAATGTAAAAAAAAAAAAAAAAAGTGGAGTATGGGAGAGCGGGGCACAACCTAATGCATTTTGGTTTTGGCTCAATTTTTCAAAAATAATTAGGTTAGATTAATACTTTTTTTTACACAAGCAACATACACATCTCTGCTACAAATGACCACTTAAAGTTTTTTTCTAGGACCTACCATTTTCATACAGTTGCACTGAAAGTGACAGAAGTGCAAATGTTACAACTTACCCCATATGCAGGGTTAATTGTAACAGACAGAGGGGTTAGTTGTAACACTTGTGTGTAACACACATAATTCAGTACTATTTTATTTGTATAGTTTGATATTGTTTGTGCATCTGTATAGACAGATATCCATACATACATCCCTCATCCAATCATCCTTTTGTTATGGATCAATATCATGGATGGAGACATAGAAAAGGGCTGTATAGTTTTGCAATAAATAATAATAAATAAAATTATAAATATTGTAATTGCAATTAAATTAGATTTATGTGTGGCAGCTGCATGTACAATTATTATTATTAATAATAAAAATAACAGTAATAATAATACAAATGAGCTTAAAATAAATATTTAAAGGGTTTATTGCATTAATAACAGGCTATATTTTTAATAAATAAACAAGAATATCATTCATAGTACACTAAATTTTAAACATTTTAAATTCCAACATTTTGTGAAAGTCTAACAAAGTTAAATGTATACTCAAACCTGAAAAGTTGTGTGGCTCCGTTTTCATTTGATTATCATTGTACACTTGGCGGCTTGTTTGTAACACTCTGTTAGAACTAACCCCGCTGTGTATTACATATTTTAAGCCTAGCTAACAGTTGCTAGAAATTGCTGACGTGTTTCAAAACGGTGCTATGTTTGAGCCAACAAGACAGTGATTAAGGCAATATAAAGTTAGATTTGGAAACGTATACACCCAACTCAGAAACTGAAAAAAAAAACCTATGATGAAAAAAATTACTTTCATGGTGTCAAAACACTCTTTGTCCAGTATCTTCACGAATTACAATCAAATCTTTCCGCAAATTCACGGGAGACCGTCTTCTGGCAGCAAGAGAAAAATAGCAGAAAGACAACCTGCTTGATCATGACGAATTATGTAAACGGTCTGTGTTACATTTAACCCTGCGTTAGGTTGTGCCCCGCGCTCCCCTATCCCTTTAATACTGACTTTGAGAACATCCCAAACTTATATTCTCATTGTCCTGGAGATTAATTGTGGGAGAGTGCAGGGAAGGAGGAAAAGGAAAAGAAGTGTGTATCACTCACAGCAGTCTCACAAAGAGCTTCCCCGTCTCCCCATACCCAAACCATTGTGTTTAGTGAACTCAAGCAGAGAGGCCGAAAGATGCTTTTGTGAAATGTAATGGAGTGCGAGTGTGTGTGTTTTTGGGTGTTAAGCCACTCTTCCTTTACTTACTGACCTCATTCTCTTACTCTCGCTGCTTCTACATCCACGATGTCACCCCTATATGATCCCTGCTGCGGGCAGAAACATGCTTTCCAAACACTAAGCACTTTGGAGGACCGGAATGCTGCAGGGAATGTCGCTGACAGGAAAGCAGGAAGAAGGGTCCCTCCACCTTCAGATGCTGCAAAGGATGCCAGCATTTCTTCCTATCTTTTACATTCAAGCATAGCACACGCACATGACCTGAACCACTTTCTTCACAATGAGTGCTTGTGTCTGAGGTATGTGGGATTTGCTTCCACTTCCTTATCTTCAAGAGGATCATGAGGTTGATGGATCTTGCATGCCACCCAGAAGAAGCACTTACTCTATGTAAAGTTATGGCCAGGCATCATTTTTAATGACACTGCCCACATTAGCTCCCCTTTAGCGCAACACTTCCACATGTTCCTTGCCTGACAGGAACTGACTGTGGTTTTATGGCAGTTCTTCTTCAGATGATCACGAAATGATGAGGGTAATGGTTAAACAATGTTTTCAGAGATCGGTTGGATTGGTTGGCGTGCATCTCTGGCAAAAGCGGTCCTCGACCACCCCATTCCCCAGACAGCAAAGCTCACGAGAGCAGCCTGATTTGGGTGGAAGAATTGGCTGCTTGGGTTTGGGGTCTGGCAGGCTTTGCAATTCCATAATGAGGAGCAGGTCTGTCATTAGAGGATGAAAGGAAAAGGAAGGATTTGAGGAGAAGATGCTAACCATCCTAAAAACAGAAAATACTTGATTACAGGGACAGACGTCAAAGAGATACAGATATCTGACAGTCAGTAACATAGCTTTCTCAAGTACAGTACATGTATGAAAACGCTTCTATATGCAACTTTGATTTTGCATGTTCTTACATTTTGAAATATGTCAGAATCAGGGATGGGCTTCTCAGGATTTGGTCCTATCCACTGGTTGTTGAGTCTGTTCAATGGAAGACATATACAGTATGATATCACACACACTCACACACAAAACATGTACATAGATGAAAAAACAAAACAAAAAAACATGCATTTAGAAAATACATATTATCCATGTTATGGAGTCTTTAAAAACATTTCAGTGCAATAATTTGAATTAAATGAGCTGGAATTGACCATTCAGAGAAGTACTGTTATTCTCAAATAAAGTGTTCTTCAACTTTATTTGAGAATTTATTTTATTTTTAATTTATTAAACATTAAGTGTATATAAATGATGTACAAATTTCTGTGTGCATTTTTTTTATCTGTAAGGCCTAAAAAACAAAAAAAATAAATAAAAAATTTGTCAAGCCATCATTCAAAGCTTGTCCTGCACTTAAAAATGCTGGGTTGTTTTAACCCAATTTCGGGTCAAATATGGACAAACCGAGCCATTGGGTTACATTTTTAACCCAATGTTTGAGTTTAACCCATATTTGACCCGAAATTAGGTTAAAACAACCCAACATTTTTTAGAGTGTGACCAGAATTCTGTTTCTTGCCTAAATTGCAGTTATATTCATTTCTTTAAATTTTAGATCATTTTAAATATAATCCTTATATTCAAATTGTAATTCTTTATACGTTTTATACCTTGACTTGAATTGGAATTTCAATCAAATTGGGATTTTAAGAACGATTAAATTCTGAATGGCACACACATCTAAAGCAAAATATTCAAGTCAAGTTAAGTTACATTTATTTATATAGCACAGATTGTGCTATATTTTTACAGTACAGATTGTTTCAAAGCAGCTTCAAAGCAACTGGAATTTACCATTCAGAGAAATTCAACAAGTACTGTTATTCTCAAATAAAGTGTTCTTCAACTTCATTTGAGAATTTATTTTATTTTTAATTTATTAAACATTAAGTGTATATAAATGATGTACAAATTTCTGTGTGCATTTTTTTATCTGTAAGGCCTAATAAAACTTTTAAAAAAATGGTCAAGCCATCATTCAAAGCTTGTCCTGCACTCTAAAAATACTGGGTTGTTTTAACCCAATTTTGGGTCAAATATGGACAAACCGAGCCATTGGGTTAAATTTTTAAAATACATTTTTAACCCAATGTTTGAGTTTAACCCATATTTGACCCAAAATTGGGTTAAAACAACCCAGCATTTTTTTAGAGTGTGACCAGAATTCTGTTTCTTGCCTAAATTACAGTTATATTAATTTCTTTAAATTTTAGATAATTTTAAATATAATCCTTATATTCAAATTGTAATTCTTTACACGTTTTATACCTCTGACTTGAATTGGAATTTCAATCAAATTGGGATTTTAAGAACGATTAAATTCTGAATGGCACACACATCTAAAGGAAAATATTCAAGGCAAGTTAAGTCACATTTATTTATATAGCGCTTTTTTCAAAGCAGCTTTGCAGTGATAACAGGAAAATAACGCAACAAAGATTGTTTTGGCTGTACAGCAGCTCTACAAGAAAGTCGTTTTGAATGTCATAATACAGGCCTATTGAATTCATAATATTGAATTCATATAGTGCACAGATAGAAAAAGGAATGTCATCAGCTGATGTTTATAGGCAAAAACCACCACAGATGTAACTTAAAAAGAATGATTGTATGTATTGTAAATGGAGACATTACATGGATTGCTCTGCATGTTGCTTTCTGAAGTGGCTCATCTCTTCACAGTGAGTGTACAGGCAGCCATCAGGACATAATGATTTACTGCAAGAGCCTTGTGTGTGGCGCGCTTATCTATGACATGAGAGGGAGGAGGGGACCTAAACTAGTCCTGGGAAGAATAACAGCTGATAAGTCTTTTGGTAGGACGATGTGTGTGTGTGTGTGGTGATATTGAGACACACACACAAATAGGATGTCTTTCAGTACAGGTCGGGGGGAGGTTTCACTCCCCACAGGAACGGGGACATCCCCACATAGCAGTGGGTCAACCACATAAATCACATGTGCCACTGTGAATGTTAATAGGCTGATGGTATGGTGTTAATGTGAACAGATAATTATTCTCATCGCAGCGCAGATGGGAGAACTGAGGAACTTGAAAGCAAAAATCAAGATTGGTTTAACAGAAACTCCATGTCATTCCTTTGTCACCACAGTATTTACTGCAAACCAAGTAGCGGCGAGAGAAAGCGTACGACGGATATTAGCGCTTTGAGAGTTTAGGCTTTAGAGCAGCGCACAATTCAGCCAGCTTATCACCCGTTTGCAGAAGTCATGATTAGGAATTTATGGGATCCGTTCAAACTCATTAAGTGCTTGATGTCGACTCAGTAGATGGAGTCGTTGCTGTGCAGGGCTTGTTAACTTTACTGCCAGTCTTTAGTGCGGCAATTCAACAGTCATGCAGGTGACTAATATATGGAAGGTTTTTTTTAAGACAGTGATCTGATAAAAAACTGTGTGTATATATATATATATATATATATATATATATATATATATATATAATATACATAGGCACACAAGCTTTTGTTACAACAATACAACAATTAATCTATATTTAATACAGTAACTTACATTAAAGACACGACTTCTCTAGTTACTCTCCAGTCTGTTTTGCTGTGCCAATGAAAAATATCTCAGCAGAAGACAGACGACAGCAGAATAAACAGTTGAGGAAATTCGAGCAAAACACAATAGTGTTTCGTTTACGAATGAATCAGCGTTATTGAACAAATCGGTTTAGTACATGATTCAATGATTCAGTTGTGCTGCATCCCAATTCACACACTATCCATTCCATAGTGCCAAATCGTAGTATGTTGAAATAGGCCTATTCCAAAGAGACTCGGATGGTCTACTTTTTTCCGGTTCAAATTCCAAGTCAGCCAAAGTCCCTTTCAAGGAAAGTCTGTTCACTTGGCAGCCGTATTTGCAACGACTCCAGGCAGCTATTTCAGAAATCCAAGACCAAGTCTTATGATTTCAGTGGGGGAATCCTGAAATCTTAAAAAAAACTGCTTGCCGAACTCAATTAAATAACATATTTTAAATCAGCAACAAAATCTGTCCCATAAATTTGGATTCCTATGCTCAAATAGCATTAAAAAAGTTTATTTTTTCAGACTAGACCAGCCAAGTTTCTCCCGTTCATAAGTAATAGGATTGAACCATCTCTATATCTATAGCCTTTGTCCATGCACACTCGCTAATGGCTAAAATTGCCAACATGTGTTGGACAAGCATTCAATTAGAACTACAAACATGACTAAAACGAGTTAAACGCCTGACATTCACTTTTAAATTCATCATTATACAAGCACATGAGCAGAGTCTTCACATGAAAGACGCATACCTGGCAGATCAACGTGCTTCAATATTTCTCTCACACACGGTAGGAAATTAAATTAAACTGAATGTGAAGGATTTCAACTGTGACAAGATGATTGACAAGGCACTTAAACTGTGGACATGATACATGTAACTAAGAAACAGAGTTGTCAGTTAAATTAAAGTATGTCTAAAAGCTTGCCTACAATTCTGTTGCACACTCAAAATATGTACTTTTTCTTTACAAAAACAATATACTTTTAGGACATGTAATTATTGGGACATAACATTGGTTCCTAAATGAATCAATCGGTTGAATAAATGATTCACTCATAAATACTCCAAAAAATATATATTGGCTTTAATTTTTTTTCGTCAATTGGGTTACGATTAAACAAACTTAATTTGTTCATGTAACTTCAACATCATGGAAGTAAGTAATTTTAAGCGACCCAATTTAAGTAGTCTTAACGTGAATTTTTAAAAAGCTTCCTGACATGATTCAGATGTTTTTATATTCATTCATCCATTAATATTTCATTTATTTTAGTGACACATAATTAAATTGATAGACTATAGCTAGCTATTTGTTAGCAGTAGCACATATTAGCATCATAAATGCTAAGATTTACATGCTTCTTCAATCAAAGCAGTAAAAAACTAATAAATCAGTCGACAGCCAAACAAAATGCTCCACTTTTCTCCACAATGGTAACCCACTGTAATTTAAATGGTACTAATAATTCCAATGTAATTGAACATTAAACACAATTACACACTTGTCTTCCCCTTTTCTAAATGTCTCAAAAAACTAACACTTAAAATAAAACACTTAAAATAACAATTAATTTTAACATTTATTTCTCTTAATTCAACCATATGCAAAGCATGCTGGGATCTAACAAGGCACCACCCAGTTTCAGTTAATGCGACACAAATCAATCATGTAATCCAACACAAACGGATTAAGTAAACTTAAATTGTACATATATTTAAGCAGATTGAACACAATCAAATTAAGTTCAGGCAACATGGCAGTTGGCTCGCACTATACTGCCACACCTCTGGATGTACGAATTTTTTACTAAACATAAATTGTTTGTGTTGTTTAGACAACACGTTAGGATTTTGTACTGTTAAGTTGAGACATAATTACAAAGACCTTAATAGAAAAAAAAACAAGTCAGAAAACACAATTATCATAAGTAAGCTAATATAATTATATTATGTAAAGTGCACAACCTTCTGAGTTAAATTTTTTGAGTGAAGTCACTTATCAGATAATCAGGGACTCCTTTTGCATCCCTTATGTAAATTGTAAAGGCAGCCTCTGTAGGCCTAATTAGCTTTGTGCTGAAACTGTATATTTGCCTGCATATAGCTAAAACATTTGGAATTATAAAAGTCCAAAGGTGTGGTCCACTTATAAGGGAGTTAGAATTTGTTTACATCATTCACAAATAAGCCAAAAGTTTTGTGTGGGCTGTTTACACGACACCGTTTTCAACTAGAAGCTGGAAACTTTTTATGCGTTTTGGCTGTAAATTTTACACGTCTGAAAACGCAAAAACACGTCGTGAATCACTCTCAGACCTTTGAAATGAACCAAGTAGAACACGGCACATATTCAACCACTCCCTGATCCAAAGGCACATTACATTTAGTTATTGAACGATCCATTAATTCTTCACATACTGCTGTTCACTTCACACTGTGATTGGAATAGCTGAACAATGGCTTATTGTCTTTACATTTGTTCAAAACACACCATTTGGGCATGTCAAACCAACATTTTTTTGTGATTGAATCACTGTTCCTAATCGCACCGCACGGATCCAAACAAATCCCACAGTCCATAGCTACGAAAAAGAGCTTAAAAACACAAGTTTTGTCAGAATGAATTAGGTGATTTCTTCTTTGAAATGGGGCGTCGTCTCCTCGATGAAGCAGGGAAATAGTTGAACACATGCCTGTTTCGGCTCTTTGGAGCCCATCAAGGGATTTTACTGATTATGTGGTTGTTATTTGCATAGAGATTTACTGAGACTTTAAAAAAGACAAAGTCACTGATGGGAAAATACCTCTATGTCTGTTGCAGAACAAATAAAAGAACACAGATGTCTGGCTTATACTCTAAAACTTCATCAAAATAACAACCTTTCAAAAGAACCTAAAACAACCTGTTTTGAGATCAGTAAAATCATGCCTGTATGAATCAAATGAAAGTGTTGCAATGCAAAGGAAAGTATAGACTTAAACAGAGAAGGTATAGATCTATTTATATATTGAAAGAAAGAAATATTTAAGATGCAGCACTATTTGTGACAATGATGTAAACTAATTTTTACTCATTTTATTATGAACATAAAATGAAATGAGTAAAATACAAAGAAGAGGCATCAATGTTAGATTCCCCAGTATAAATGAGAAGCTTTCGAGATTCTAGAATGAATTTTCAATGCTCAAGTTATCTGCACGTATATTTCAGGGTTGGGTGAGAGAAACCTCACAGACTGCAGTGTAACTCTACCTTTCCTCTCAGCCACCGGTAACACGAGGGGCTCCAAGTTCAGCTGTTGAAACAATCAGAAGAAAAATAGTGAGCATAAAATGCCATCTGCTTCACTGCTCAGCGCTTACAGGATTGTGAATGAAGGGAAACCGAGAAAAGCTTTGACTACAGAATTTATGTTGACTCAACAAAGCCTTGCTTAAAAGATTAAACAATCTGGATATCTGAGCGGCCCAAAGCTTCTTTTCAGCTGCTGTAACACCAACAAAATTAAGAGGTGTAAATCACCATATGCATGAGTGAAATAGATTGTTCCTGAAAGAGCCACTGCAAAGAAACATTAAAGTGGATGTTTGGTTTCATTCAAAAGAGCCCAACTTTCTTTGTTATTCCTCTATAAATGTTTGATTTTCATCTTCAGGCAATTAATTGAAAAATATGAATGCAATAAACAGCAACAAAATAAAAGAGAGAAAGTATGTCTGTCAACAATACATAATATGTTTGGTTTCACCTGTAATTGCTCTGTTGATACATTCTCGTATTTTGGAGCCTTAAACCATGGGAAAGGCTTACACCATGGGAAAGCTAACACAGTCTCATCCCAAGATTAAAGCAACAGTAATTTGGGTATATAAATTCATACAAAATATTTGATTGTATTCTAAAAGAAAATGCCATGTCTTTATGCATTGAAAGTAGCAAGTCACATTTGAGGGGCTGTTTACACGACACCGTTTTCAACTAAAAGCTGGAAACTTTTTATGCGTTTTGGCTGTAAATTTTACACGTCTGAAAACGCAAACTTTTCCAAAGTGCATGTTTTTGAAAATGATGCCGTTGTTGTCCTCGTGTAAACTACAAAAACGTGAATTCGTGAAAACGGTGACATCATGTGCATGCGTATTACGTTTTGTTCAGTCTATAGGCACACTGTAAAAAATCATCGTGATTTTAACGGTAAAAGACCACCGTGTTTTTTTAATGCTACAGTGAAAAATTGTTAACTGGTTAACAGAACCTTTCCCATAAATGGTAAATAACTGTGATAGATCTAATGGTAACTTTCATGTAATTTTACTGTAAAATACCGTTAAATTTACAGCAGTTTTTAAAGTGAAAATGAATAACTGTATAATTTAATTGAAAATTGTATAATTTACCGTGAAAAAAATGTAAATTGACATTCCCAAAATTTCCTTGCGTGACACTTCACATTTGATGTATTTTTGTTGAAATAACTTGTTTCTTCATAGTTAGCTTAGTCTTTTTCTAATCAGTTATGTACATTAGGGTTTTATGTTACATTTAATGTTGTTAAATTACTGTTTATTGCTAATTTTTTTAAATTTCATGTGTGTTACCATGATAGTGTTGACACTGTGCAGCTTCTATATATTAGTATTAAGCTTTTTGTGGAAGAGCTGCATATGATAAGCTTCCATATTTCATGTGACTCATCACTGCTGTGTTAGATGGTTGTCAGTGTATTATAATGGTTCAAAACCGATATACTTCAATTTGTTGATAATTTAACATTATATCAGATAATAAAATATGGTTTATTTCTGTAAATTTTAAGTTAAGTCTGTAAAACCTTGTTACCGTAAAGTCTTTCTACCATATTTTATACGGTAAATTTCTGGCAACCACAGCTGCCAGTATTTTACCGTAAAATTAACAATTTTTTTTTTTACAGTGACATGCACAGATAATGGGCTACAACAAATTGTGATACATTTTTACTGTTACTTAATAATAAATAACCAAACTAAATTAACTTGTTGAACATGTTAACATTCACAATTTAAAGTTAAAATGGAAAGTACTATGACAGGAAGTATGGGATGAATGAGTTTAGAAACTTTGAGTTGCTTTCAAACTCAACCATCATACAGTAACTAAACTAAGCTAGTGCATTTAGGGTACGTTTACAAGACGACAACAATTTTTTATTTGCATTTTTTTTCTGTACAGACAACAACGTTGTCAAAACAATCTCCTCTCACCGTTTCATGAATCAGCAAAAATGACTATAAACACTGTATTAGGCCAGGCCAGTAATTGGCAGTGTCACATTGTAAAGTTATGTCAAATTAACAACCCCACCAATTAACAACTTATTTACTTCAATATGTTCATTTTGACCTTCATTTTGGGGCTTTTCTCACAAATACTGACATTTGAGTTTAACTCAGCATATCAAAAATTTACAGTAAATTGTCAGGCCTACTTAAATGGCTAACTTTTGTTTATATTATTGGAAGGTCAATTCTGAGCTAAAAAATCAGGACAAAATGGTCCTAATAACCATCTTTCCGCAGGGACAGATCAGAGAGGGGGCCAGAGGCTGGTTATGGAGATGTTATGGAGCTAGAATGTGGTGCTTTTCTCAGAATAAAGTGTTTGAACATCTGTTCTGAGCTACAGCTTTCTAACGTCATCCAAGCCACAGTCTCAACAAAATAGTCAAAATAATAGTATCTACTATTTACAGTAATATAACCTCTTGACCAAAATACACTTGACAAAGCTGGAAGAATCTTACTTACTCCTTTAGATGTTTTCAGGTGTAGCAGTGACGGTCTTCACTGGTTAGTCTTGTTGCTGGTGAGTGAAACATCTTTGCTAACTGAGGCCCCATCCACACTACTGCGTTTTCGTTTAAAAACGGAGAATTAAAACGAAAACAATCTCCGTCCACACCACTGTTTTATCAGCGTATCTCCATCCACATTAAAACGACTGAAAACGCGGATCACGTGACCATTCACCAACACTGTGAATGCCGCATGCGCGTGCCGGTGTAAACAGTGCCTGGCGAATCATGGAAGGACAGTCATTACTGATGACAACTAATCATAGAGCTGAACGTCGCCTCTACGTCAGCGTTTCTGAAGTCCTCCGTATTGTTCCGTCTACACTAAAGTATGGCGTCAAATGGTGGACAAAACAGCGCAAGCGCATAAACACAGTGCGCAAGTGAATTACAATAGTGTGAGCACCGTGACAAAGTCCTCACTAAAGCGCCCACCGTAGATTCAAAACGCAAAACGGAGCTGCAGCCTTTTTAAACTTCTCAGTTTTAGGTCTTTGTTTTTCCCGTTTTAGTCTGGACGGGAGGTGCAAACGTAGCAAAAGGTCTCCGTTTTTAAACGAAAACGCAGTAGTGTGGACGGGGCCTAAAATAAAAATAAATGTGGAAAAATATGAAAATAAACCAAATATGTCATCTCAGAATCAAAGTAAAATAAAATAAGAATGGAGACAAATTAATTTTACTTGTAGATATACATGGTAGGATTTATTGACAGGGATTCAAATTGTATTGCAGCCTTCATTAAACTTGGAAAAAAAGATAATTAGCATTAACTTTGACAGCACAAAAATAATACAGCTAAAATATAGAAATTCTTTACGCAATACTGTTTTGAACAAAAAACTGAGCTTTCTATGCATTTTGGCTGTTCATTTAGATGACAATGGGCCTGAAAACGCTAACTTTTCGAAATGGGTTTCAAAGTAATAGAAACCCGAGCGTTTTTAAAAACGATCCAACAATCTTTTTCATGGATCCATGTGAATGGGGATCGTTTTAACAATGTTGTCGTCTGTAGCAACCCGATCTCATGGGAATTCGTATGAATTTTACGAGGTAGCTAATTCGTAACAATTCATACGACCTCAGCTCGATTACGAATTAGTACGATTTTGCTAAATCGTAAATATTTTACGAATTGGCCAATTCATATGAATTTGTAAGAATGACCTACCCCTGACCCCGCCCCTAAACCTAACCATCACGTGGGTTTAGACAAAATCATACAAATTTGTACGAGTGAGGTCGTAGGGATTAGCCACTTTTTAATCATTCATAAGAATTGGACATGAGATAGGGTAGTCTGGACGCGAGAAACGCAAAGGAAAAATGTTTCTGTTTTTAGTACAGTATATCATTGTCATGTAATGGTACCCTTGGACTAGCTATGAAGTAAATACTATTTTCAAACAAAAAACAGCCACATCTAAAATGCACCCCCTCAGTCTCAAAACCCCGCACAGCGACTCAGCAGCTCAAACATTGTAATACTCTACAATGCAGGAGCGAGTGCATTGCGTGTGTTTGCAGAGCATAGTGGTATGTGTTTCTAAATTATCCTTGTCCTTTCTACACGCTCGATCTCACCACTCTGGTATGTAAAACACACAGCCTCCTCTTCTCCTCCCTCTCTTCTCCTTCCTTCACTTCACACGTCCATACTTTCACCAGACAACTGCCCTTTTAAAATCAGCTTATTCCACTTGTGTTTTTATTGCCCTGTAGAGAGTGATTGCGGTTATGCTGACGGAAGTGGCATAAGGTGACTTACACTTGAGTGTTTTAATGCATCAGTCATGCATGGCGAATTCTCAGTGGTGTTGTGTCTGTCAGTTTGAGAATGTAGAGGTGACCCTGTAGGAAAGAAAAATGGGGTCTATTAAAAATCTCAGTTTTTCTGGAATTGGTTAGACAGAAGGAAAATATGTTTTATTTTATCTCATAAGACATGTGTCATTGAAATCATCCACGATCTACATATCTGAGAAATCAGCCCGGTCTCATCCCAAGGCGTCATATAGGTGACGCTTTTGAAATTGTGACTAAATCCGATGCACATGGCAACCCTTTAGCGTCAATATGAAACGCAGATATATATGGGCCAGAAGGCGCCTCCTAGTGGTCTAAACCTAACACTACCCCAGACCTAAACATACCCATAACCGAAGCGTGTTATAATGACGCGAAAGGGTGCCATGTGCGTTGGATTTAGACGCAATTTCAAAAGTGTCACCTACAGTATATGACGCCCTGGGATGAGAATGCGTTGTAGAAATGCTATCCATCCACACAAGCAAGAGTGTTGTTGTTTCTGCCAGCAAAAACAAAGTCATCACAGTTTTCTGCCTTCTTGTTTTTGAAGGAATTGTGAGTGAATGATTCACGCATACTTGAATCAGTGTTCTGAACAAATCGGTTTACGAAAGATTTGACCTTCAATTGTAGTTTGTAGGAAGTCTTTGTGAATTAACCAGTATTTTTGAACAATTTTTTCTAAGGCTACGTTTAACTTTAAGACATAAGCTCTGAAACTCTCTTAGTACTTCCCCTGGAAAGGAATCCCTGTTGCCATTTTGAATTGCATTTAACTTCGTCAAGTGGACGAGGGACATTTGGACAGACCATCGACAGAGTCTACACTATGTACACTTCAGGTAGACACATTTCATAGACCACAATGCAACATGGTTCCATTTAAACCTATAGTGTAAGGGTTCCATCAGTAGTGGGCACTCATGAAAAAGAAGGTGACACAGACTGAGTAAATGATTCAAGACTCCCTCATAACAGCAGTCATGTTCTGAACAACTCGATTTAATGATTAACTCATAAAGACAGTTACTTGTCGCCACCTACTGGTGTATGTTTGTAACTTGCAGAAAGAGAAAAAAAACCCACTAATGAATAAACTGCCAAATTCAGGAACAGACAAACAAAGACAAATGGAGTGAAATAAACAATGGAAATTTCCAGCACTCCATAGCAACACCCTGGCAACCACCCAAAGTGTCTAAAGTACCTAAGCATCCTCTAAAAAGCACAGACAATCATAAAAAGTGATTGTAATGAACTTTCGAGGCCAGCACTTAGGGAATAGACTAAAATAAAAGCCAGAACTCTCCAAATCTATTTTTACGAGTCTTACTTGAACATGCACAACTACCGCAGTCTAGACTGTATGCATGTTTAGAGCGTAACATAACAGCTACACGGGCAGATGTGAATTCCTTTTACACGGGAAAGGTAGTAAAAAGAGGAAGAAAATGAGAGCGAGGAGAGAGAGACCAAGAAGCTGGATGTCTGAAATCCTTTTCCTGACCTCCGACCTTTAAATTTCAACTCACAAAGCTGAGGTGAGACCAAATCTCCAGCTTAATTTAGGAAGACAAATCTGCTTTAATTAGTGTCAGTTCTTAATGATCAGGTGATTCCTGTGGTTGTCTGGGAGACTCACCCTGCTAATTGAGATTTTTTTTTCCTGTTGGAAAACATCCCACTCAGCGGGGGCTGAGAGATAGTGACAAAATGAGGTTTGGCAGGCCGGGACCATTGAGAGTGTAATGTGTACACAGCTACGTCAATACATGCTGGAGAGACCCTGAGGCCTGAAACAACCCCCTCCTGCACAGTTGATTCTATGTGTTCAGGATTATAGCCTAGCAAGATTAAATGCAGATTTTAGTACAAGAGCACCTGATCCTAAAAAGTATGTAATGTATTTATGTATATGTATGTAATTCCTTAATGAACAAAATGTCTATGGAAGTGAAGATGTGATTTGGTGAGGTATTTGGTCCAATCAGCATTTCTTTTTGATAAAAATGTCTGCTAACTGTACATTGATTTATACACATGAGGTGTATGACACGAATATATATAATTTTAACAGGACAGTCTATGAAAAATCTTTTTCATTTCTTCAATAAATGGTGCATTTAGCTTGTGTAACAGAAGTTACAGTAGGAGTCACACTGACTTTTTCATGTTCTGTTTTTCTCAAGCCATAACATTATGAAGACTCAACCGAAGGCATAGAGTAAAACATGTCTGTGATTACATGTGATTAACACTAATAACTGTTAAATGTTGGAGGGGGACGTTGTGAGCCAAATGAGGTAGAGACAATGATCTGCTGGTCCATGTGACATTAGGCCTAATTGGGTCCAGATGTGCCTGGCTTCGAATACAACTAAAACACAGCCGGAGAGAGGGGCCCCTCTGACGTCCTAGGACTCTGCAATCTGACAGGAGAGCAACAGCAGTGATAATCTAACATCTGGAACCCAGGGTCAAGACATACATTGAGTAAATGTTTCAAGATTAGATTATTCTTATAAAAAAGGAATAAAATAGAGAAATCATGTCTAAAGCAACAACAGGAATCAAAAAGCCTTCCTCTGTATGTATATAGGTAGCTATAGGCAGCCTACAGGCTGTACAGGACATTGCACAAATGTAACTATTTTTTAAAGCCCCAAGGTGGCGCCTCTTCTCTTGAACATTTTTTTTTAATAAGCTGGCACTCTATTTTGATGTGAACTGTTGCATTTATTGAAAAAAAAAATAAAGAAAATATAAAATAAAAAATATTTATTAATTCTCATGGAAAAAATATCTCTTAAAAAGTAATATAATTAATGCAAAGTATCGTAAAAACCTCTGAAAATTCTATATAATAATCAGAAAATATAATAGAACAAAAATATATTTGAACGGTTATCCTGGGAAAAAGTATAGTTAAATTTTAAGGCCTTGTCCGTTTTTGACCAGGAGGCAGCTAAGTGTAACCCATTTACAAAGAAGCCCCAGAGGCAACGACTAATACATATGCAAATAAACTTAATTTGTTTTTAGTCTTTTAGCTTCTAAAAAAAAACGTTTTGTTTGTAATTTTAGTTAACTATATGGACTACATTAACCTAGCATCTATATGTGTACTCCTAAATAAATGATACAACTTTTAAACTTTTTAGCAGCCCCGATAGCTTAGCATATATATAGATATATATAAATAGATGCCTGTTTCTATAGGCCGTATTGATACGCCACCACCATTGAAACAATCAAAGTCGGTCTGTGAACATTTGAGAACAAGTTGACTGTGCATGTGCATCCGTAGTTGTATGCATGTATGTATGCATCTATAGACTGTTAGACTTTCAGCAGATGAAAACACTATAAGACAAGATGTCAGCTAGCACAACACTAAAATGTTACCACAGTTTAAAACCATGTTATATCGAGTTAATAAATTAAAAACACAAACAAGTTCTCACCTGTGAATGGTTATTCAATTTCTTCTGGAATTTAAATCTTGGTTGTTTTACAATGTTGTAAAAACGTTGACCGTTCTAAGATGGCAGACACGAGGCCCTGATCTAACAGCCCAGTGTCCATGCTGAGTCTGGGATATTACATACCACAGAAGATGGAAGCGGTCAGCAGGTTTTAGCCAATATTCAACATGTCAGTGGACTCAATTTAACATTCCATTCATCAGTTAGCTTATTATCAGGCTTCCCAAACCCTGTTCCCATTGGGCCATTGCATCTTTGTAGAGGTAATCTGTAATATGTCTAAAGCCGTTGGAATGCCCTAACAGCTCATACACCAGCACACACAGAAGCGGCAGTGACCCGTTGTGCCGTTAAACACAAGGATGAGGTAATGCCCCATCCTGCTCTATAGGAAAACAAAACAGGGCTTTGAATGAAGCTATAATTCACCCCTTCTACTGCCACCCATATGTCTCTGATTCACTATACACCCACCACAGGCCTAACCTGCCTGGAAAATACACATTCCTCTCTCAGGAGGGCCTGGATAGCAGAGGTAACTATCACTGATCTCTGATCCGCAAAAATCTTCTTTGTCTAAGGGTACACAGTGCAATCTTTGCCACCATTCTAACTGATTATAAAAGTTTTTGTTGTTGAGGTCATAGGGCAAAACCGGGCAATCTTGGACTGATTAGTTTTTACCCAAGATCTCACTGGGAACACATCTTTCAACAACCGTGAAGAGCAGAAAAACTAAAGGTAGTGTTTCCACCTGGGTTGACTCACCAGCAGTCTGTGGAGTGCCCAGCTGTGATGGCCTGGATCTACACACACTACATGCTGCTGCCAGTGTTGTGTTGGATCTACACACACTACATGCTGCTGCCACTGTTTGTGCCTGTTGACGGAGGACGCCATGGCAACCTCTCTGCTGCGGAGTTCGTCATATCTGTTGAAAGGGGGAATGGAAACAAGAGAAAAAAACTGTCTGTGTGATATTCCCACTAACGTTGCCTGGAAAACATTGGTGGAAAAAGACAGAAAGAAGAGTAAAGAGGATATCAACTTGGATCATAAATGACCTAAAAAAGAAAGAAAAAGAAGAAAGATTGAGAACTACACATAACCCTAAGTTTTGGGTAGATGCATTGCCTGGCATTAGTGTTTTTGTTTTCCAAATAATTTGGATTGCAAGCCTTTATATAACATTAATGCAATTATATTAACTTTAAGCCACCTATACACTTAAATATTCTTCTGGGTTAATTAATCAATAAAATGTGAAATAAATAAACAATCAAATAATAATTATATTCAAACAGTTGATATACCCCAATGACTTCCATAGTTGGAAAAAACAACGGAAGTCAAATGAGGTCCATCGAATTGTTTGGTTAAGGCGCTTACACACTGAGTCAGAAAATCCAACCCGATTTCATGGGAATTCGTACAAATTTTATCAAGAGGTGGCTAATTTGATCGTAACAATTGCATACGATCTCACTCATCCGAATTAAGTATGATTTTGCTTAAATGTATCATATATTTCGAATTGGCCAATTCGTATGAATTCGATTGAATGATCTATCCCTAACCCCACCCCTAAACCTAACCATCACGTGGGTTTAGACAAATATTTACAATTTGGTCCTAAGTGAGGTCGTATGAATTACGTACGAATTACAGCCACTTTTTAATCACTCGTATGAATTCGTACGAAATTGCATGTTAAAAAAATAAATCGACCTCACGTTATGTCAATGCTTGAACACTGCCTCCGAAACATTCATCCATCATAAAGAAAAAACGAATCAGGTTAGATTTTCTACGATTTTCGCATCTGTAGCAAGCAGTTTGAATTCAGCAATTCAGTGCCACCAAAACACGATTACAAAAAAAGGCATCAGAAAATTTCGGACTCAGTGTGCAAGGGCAACGCATCTCTCATCCTTCAGCGTCATATAGAACGCTTTATGACAAAACGGCGCTTATACTACGCACATGGTACCCTTTATCGTTTATATAACACGCGCTGTGATGGGTAGGTTTAGGTGTAGGGATCAGGTAGTCTCATATTACGCTAAAGGATTTATGACGCCTTGAGTTAACGAGTGTTATATTAACGATAAAGGTACCATCTGCGTCAGTATCACGCCGTTTTGTTACTAAAGCGTTCTATGTGACTGCTAAAGGATGAAGACAGGCTGGCAAGGGCCTTTACAGACATTCTTCAAAATATCTTCTTTTGTGTTCAGATTTGGGGTAAACTCTCAATGTATTATGGTAAGAAAACTTTGGTTCGATTGATGTCCTGTCGTCCGTTCAGCCAGACACCTCAGCGGCTGTCATCTTGATGAATGCTTCAACCTTCCAGGGCCTGGTCAATCACTCAGCTTTTGGTTTCTCTCCTTTATGAAGGTCGTTACTCTGCTTTCGCCTCTTGAGAGGCTTGAGCTCTCAGGTCTGTGCTTTGTAATGAGGGATGAGATCCTTCGTAAACGGTTTCCATCAGCGCTGAGGTAATCGATCTGGCGCTTACAGAATTGAGATGGAGACTTGGCTTTTACTGCAAAGGCTGAGAGTCTGTTGTGTCATCCAGTTGTCTTCGAGAGGTATGTGATTGTCAGTTTGCATTAAAGGGAGAGAGGCAGAGAGTGTTATAATAAAATGAAACTTGACACTATCCCATCTATCTCTGTTACTAACAAAAACACAGAGACCCTTGAATATCATTTCACAGCACAAAACAGCATAGCTCTTTTTAAGAGACGTGGAACAGAGCTAGTAAAAAACACTGGCATTGGAAAAACACTTACAAAACAGAGTACTACAAAAACAATGTACTTTCATTTAATGTTATGCAATACATAAAATACAATACTGTAATAAATGTTTTGACAGTACAAAGAGGAGGAAACAAAACTCTTTAGAGACAAATAAATGGAAGAAATGAAAGCCCGCTAAATGTAAGCCCCGCCCTTTAGTAAAAAGAACCAATCACTTTCAGCATCATCAGTTTTTTATAAAACATAAAATACTGTTTTATTTATGGTTGTACTTTGAATTTTAGCTATATACAGCTGTATAAGCAGGCGTCAAGCACTAGCCTAGAAATCTAGGACGCACCCTAGCGGCAGCAAAAATTATTTTGCTGCAAAGTGTGGTCTAGCAACTCTCCGTTGACTTTCGAAGTGGAAAATCCAAACTCTGGTCTGGCCAATCACATTGTGTATAGAGTTGGTGGGCGGGCTTAACACAATGACGGCAGAGTTGTGACAGTTCTGCGCCGTGATTTCCATAGGTGATTTCCCTGCTACTTAAAAACAAACAAGACGCAGCTGGCGAACAGCGGATTTCGGCCGCGACTACGGATGACTTGGAGTTCAGAACGTAACTTAAGTCATTCTTAAAAAGGAAGATGTGTTCAGAGTTTTGACTGACCGGATAAGGCAAAAGTGTAATATATCAACTTGCTCCGCTGGAGAGAAAACCATGGGGAAAGCGCATGGGACTCACTCAGCCAGAGCCATCATCGCTCTGGTTGGTTAGCGCTATCCTATGGCGTGCAGAGGGATATTGAAAGACAACCTTTTATCCGCGCCATGATTGAGGTATGCCAATTGTGAGTTCCCAGACCTAACATCTTGATAGGTCTGGTTTGCCAGGCTAGTCAAGCACCGCATCTGGAGAGTTTTATGATATGTGTGTATGTGCATAAATGTGTACAGTACACAGTATATACAGTATATATCTCCAGAAGTGGTGCTTAACCAATCAGGGACATCACAAACCTTCCGAGACTTCCAGAAGCATCTCCTCCAGAGCCTAAACTGCCTCCGCTGACAGACCATCTGAAGCAGCTACACATTTAGTATGAAGAAAAATCAAAGTGCAACCATAAATAGACTTAAAACTAAACTGCAGGTGAAAAGTTCCTATGAATATGAAGCAGAATAATGTGTAACCTTACTGGAATGAAGTCTTCAGCCTTTGCACATTTTCTGCTCTGATTGTGCGGGATAATCTGCAAAAGACTCAAAAAGGGTGAAATGTGTTGAGATATGGTCAATTTAAAACTGAGACGGCTCCGCTTTTAGTGGTGACTGAAGGTAAAATATAGATTTATTTAAGAAAATGGGGTGGTGGTGGCCAGTACAAAACAACTTGGGTGTTGTGGGTGTTTTTTATCGTATTGCTGGGGTTACTATTGGGTGGGGTTATGGGGTGGGTTTTTAGGTGGCTGCTTACTGGCAACAGTCAAAAGAGTCTAAAATAGATATTCTGGCCCATCTTCAAAGTCTGTGTTTTTTTAGCCTTATGATTAGAAGTATATATCATTCATGTGTGTAGTATAAAGGTTGCAGGATGTGTCACACACAAGTTTAAAACTCAGGCTATAAGTGTTCAGAATTAACCATTAGAGTCAGTATGAAACAGAATTTGGAATTGTCTTTTTCTTCCCATATATGATGTGTATCTGATTAAAACGGCTTTTTGAACAAAAACATGTTAGGCCCTACATGATTTTGTTCGAAAGCCATTTTGGCGTAACCTAATTTTGGCCATTCGTAATTGATTGAATCGTTAGGGCCAGGAAGTAAAATCTCCATACGTTTTCTCCATTGCGAAATTGATTTTGAAAGATAACTTTTAAATCTTTAAAAAGAAGACATGCGTACTGTGAGTTCTGAGGTTGTTAATCCATGGAACTTGCTTCTGTTGTTGAAGCCATCAGTCCGCATTATTTCGAGCAATTTTTTTTTATGTTGATTTTAACAGCAGATTTCCAAGTAAAAAAACTACATTACCCATGATGCCGACAGCAAAATTACACCAATCAAGGAGTTGAAAAAATACAAACACGTGCCAAATCTCTTTAGTTCTGCCCACTCCATAAAGCATTCCAAATGACCTAATCAAGAATTAATCTAACTATGCTCTCAAAATACTGAATGTCAACTGTGAGAGACATAATCTAAAAAATAAATCTAAAAATCACAAGATATGATTTTTTAACTATGTATTTGTATGATTATAAGTATTTGAATAAGTATTTGAACACCTGTCTCAGCTAGAATTCTGACACTCATAGACCTGTTAGTCTGCCTTTAAAATGTCCACCTCCACTCCATTTCTTATCCTAAATTAGATGCACCTGTTTGAGGTCGTTAGATGCATAAAGACACCTGTCCACCCCATACAATCAGTAAGAATCCAACTACTAACATAACCCTAGACCAAGCATAACCCTTGCTTGGAAATTGCCAAGCAGCTTGGTGAAAAAAGGTCCACTGTTGGAGCAATCATTAAAAAATGGAAGAAGCTAAACATTACTGTCAATCTTCCTTGGACTGGGGCTCCATGCAAGATCTCACCTCGTGGGGTCTCAATGATCCTAAGAAAGTTGAGAAATCAGCCCAGAACTACACGGGAGGAGCTGGTCAATGACCTGAAAAGAGCTGGGACCACCGTTTCCAAGGTCTAGTTGGTAATACACTAAGACGTCATGGTTTGAAATCATGCATGGCACGGAAGGTTCCCCTGCTTAAACCAGCACATGTCAAGGCCCGTCTTAAGTTTGCCAATGACCATTTGGATGATCCAGAGGAGTCATGGGAGAAAGTCATGTGGTCAGATGAGACCAAAATAGAACTTTTTGGTCATAATTCCACTAACTGTGTTTGGAGGAAGAGGAATAATGAGTACCAGCCCAAGAACACCATCCCTACTGTGAAGTATGTGGGTGGTATAGCATCATGCTTTGGGGGTGTTTTTCTGCACATGGGACAGGGCGACTGCACTGTATTAAGGAGAGGATGACCGGGGCCATGTATTGCGAGATTTTGAGGAACAACCTCCTTCCCTCAGTTAGAGCATTGAAGATGGGTCGAGGCTGGGTCTTCCAACATGACAATGACCCGAAGCACACAGCCAGGATAACCAAGGAGTGGCTCTGTAAGAAGCATATCAAGGTTCTGGCGTGGCCTAGCCAGTCTCCAGACCTAAACCCAATAGAGAATCTTTGGAGGGAGCTCAAACTCCGTGTTTCTCAGCGACAGCCCAGAAACCTGACTGATCTAGAGAAGATCTGTGTGGAGGAGTGGGCCAAAATCCCTCCTGCAGTGTGTGCAAACCTGGTGAAAAACTACAGGAAACGTTTGACCTCTGTAATTGCAAACAAAGGCTACTGTACCAAATATTAACATTGATTTTCTTTTCACATGCACCTACGATGACAATTTCAGACCCCTCCATGATTTCTAAGTGGGAAACTTGCATAATAGCAGGGTGTTCAAGTACTATATATATATATATATATATATATATATATATATATATATATATATATATATGTATATATAAGAGCCTTATATAAAAAAAACATAAGGCAAGCAGGATTTGTAGAAATGTGTGAATGATGGTGCTTTGTAGAAGCCACAGAAACAAAAACGATTTCCACGACATAACTCACTTCTGACAGAGGCAAAAGATGTTTCAAGAAATAATACAACAATACCCAGCTGCTACAAGACACAGTAACTCAATTCCATAGGAATGCAGGATTGCGCCACATCCCACAGATTTTGAAATTCTGTTCTGATTTAAAAGAAATCCGGGGCTGGAAGCAAACAAGAGCTGTGGGAATATGAATATGACAAAAACACTTGATCAAAAACACTTGTTTCCCTTGATCATTTAGAGCCAGTGACTATGTTTTGATTCTTGAAGGTGTATTGGGTAAATCCCTCCAATTGGGTTAATGTTAATGTTAAGTCAATGTGTCCTTTGACACTGAGCTGCTACTTTTGCAGCATTTTCCCCATTACATCTTGAGGAGGGGGAGAGGGACATAGAGAGAGGAAACAGACTAAACACCTTTTGGCAGCTGTTCCAGCTTCACATTATGCAAGCTCAGAGTCTTTCAAGGCAGTGCCAGCACAGCATGATACAACCTTATGAAACATTAACATAGAGAATAAGACAAAAGAGGGAAAAAGATGCAGTGGCAGTGAGGAAGGAACGGGTGAGGCATGTGAAACAGGGAAGGATGGGATGAAAAGAAAGACGAGACAATGGAAAGTGTGTTAATAGCACAAATCATGGAGCAGTCATTCCATGGGAAATGGGAAACTAGGTTGGTCACGGAGTTAAAAGTGCCATTTAAGCAAAACCTGTGCATGTAATGCAGCCGGACAGCTATTTTCAAGAAGTACAGCTCCAATGTGACAGAACAAGACAAATATGTTTGGCAAATTTACATGTAGAAAGTGCCTGATTGCGAGATTCCATTTTTCAATTTTATTGATAAAAAAATAGGAATGATGTGGTCCAAACAACCTGTCCCCTCAATGTGGGGAAGACAAAAGGAGGTTGTGATGAACAAAAGGAGAAAATCTGTTAAGCTGCAGCCACTGATTATTGAAAGCTCAACTGTGGAGTATAGTGGCAGAGAGAGCTCAACGCGCAGCAACTGAAGAAAATGCATGCAAATAGCACATTGAAAACACGTGTTGCGATATTCACATACGCAACCAAATACGGAAACACGCTGCAAATACTCACTGTAAGCTGTTTGCAGATTGTTTCTGCATTTGATTCAAGGGGGTAATCCATCGAACCGGAAGTTGAAGCCTCGCGGGAGCTGCCATCTTGTAGCAGAACTTCACTTGCGTTAGCATTTCCATTGACTCCCATTTATTTTGGCGTCACTTTGACAGCGAATAACTTTACATCTGAGGCATTTCAAGACCCCATTTGTCCTTTATTTATTTCTTAAGAAACACAGACAATGTATACAACGCCCCATTACCTTGTAGCTTATGTTATGGCCCCGTAGAAGCAGTTTTTTGTAAAAGTAGGCTAACCATTGCGTCATAACCATGCGACTCTCTGTCGCACAGTAGAGAGATTACCGTATGGACAGGAGGAGAAGTTTGCGCGTAATCGGGGAAACGTGGAGGCAAAATGACAAAATAATTAATCAGAACACCTAGCAAAAGTTTCTCCTTCTCCTAGCTCATGGACAGCTCCTATTCACACTCTCCGCCTCTACGAGTTTCGATAGGGAATGATTCAGATTTCTCATGCCACAGCCACTAGAAGACATACGGGTTGCTCACGTCACATCTACATCGTCAAGCTCTGTTTGATATCATAATAATAAGTTTTATATATATAAAAAAAAAACAATTTAAAATCAGTTATTGGGCATTTAAGGTTAACAAAAATAATCTAGCATTGGTTCTGTTATTATTTAGCATATCAGAAAAATAATATTAAAATAATCTTTTAATCTTTAGTATATTTTAAAAATCAATAACATTTGACAAATATGCTATTCACTGTAAAAAACATATTTTCATGATTAGTAATCACATTTTTTTCTTTTGTCAAATCAACTATATAAATTATTTAGTTCAGATAACATATAATTTTGAGTTGCTGATGATTAAATCATTCTCCTTCATTGTATTAACTCACTTTTCCCATTTCAATTAACTTAAATTTTTAAGGCAACCAGGTTACTTACTTTTTTAAGTTAAACCAACAATATTTTTTTTACAGTGAATTAGCTATTATATAATAATGAGCTGTTATAAAATATAGCTAAAATAAAAAAGGATATAATAATATTGTTATCTTATAATAAATATATAAAAAATAAAAATGAAATAAAATTCATATTGTCTGCAAATTGCAAAATTACAGGAAGTAGCTGTGACAACTCCATGCAAGAAACACAAACAGCGTAATGCATCTGCAGAAAACTAAACAAGAAACATAGCGTGTAAGAAGAGGCACTAAACTGATCCAGATCCAAAAAAGCGAGTCCCCGTCCCTCTTTTACAGTAGCTAAATGTCAGATATGAAAATGAGTATTGTATGCACTGGAGGAGTGCGGGTGGGGGAGGCCAGGCTGAAAGGTCAGCACAAGACTGAAACAGTCACTTGTGTGTCCAAACAATCCCTCTATCGATCAGCCTTGAAGGAGTGGGCAGAGGACAGGCCTGAATAGTGACAGGCCATAGAGGAGAGCAGGGTTCAGTGACCTCTCATTCTTTCATGGAAGAACTGCTCTGCAGAGAGGATAGTTTTTGTCACTCTGTGTAACATATAGACATTGGGATTTTCTCTGCTTCTTAATTTTATTTTCATAAAAAAGTAACATGCAAATATGGAGAAACATTTACATATATTTAAACTAAAGGCATTTTTTTCACTTGTTATATTATGTTCAGAATATTTTTAGGAGATTTTTATGGTTTAATGTTGAGTTTGAGGCTCAACTTTTAGTTTGACTTATTAAAAGAAAGTTCAAAAGAGTCATCGATTTGTGAATTCGGACAGCATGAAAAGTCACAAAAAGAAAAGCTCAACAAGAATGGAAAATTGGCGTGATTTTGTAGATTTTTTTATTGAAAGCTTCATCAAAAGAAAAAAATATAAACAGAAGTTTAAACCTAACATCCACTGGTCTACAGACACTCTCAGGATCACAGCTCGAGCACATGGGAGGCAAGAAAGTGAAGCAACTCAAAAACAAAAAAACATTGTAGCATCGTAAAACTGTTCTTCTTTCATATTTCAACACCTGTACAAAAAAAAGAAACATTTCCATAAATAATTCTCTATTTCATCTGCCAGTACGTTAGTGTCTAATTGAGGTTTTGCCGTTTGTCTTGAATTTGGTTGAATGTAGTACGCGGTTTCGTGACAGTCCAACGAACGAACGAACATTTGTCATTCAATGACCTCAACCGTGACAGCCAATCAGATGTACAGATAAAAATGCATGGCTTGGACCTCACATCCAATGAATAGGAGCCAGCGAAATCCTCCGAGTGGATGGAAGGTTTTTAGCTTACTAAATTACAGTTGGGATGAGAACTCCATCCTACAGTCAGAAAAACCTTCAGCTTAACCCGACACATTTATTCACTCATTAATGAAAAGCATGAAGGCTGCAGAGTGTACAACGCATTCAATGACATCACACACCTCTCATAAGAGACAGCAGCCTGAGTTTTCTCTGTCCCCTTAAATACCGAATGCTTGATAGCAGCGAGCACATGATAAAAAGAACTCTCCAAGAAGACAGTGGATGACAGACACAAAACACAGTGACTTTCTCTCTCTCTCTCTTTTTTTTTTTTGATTAAACAGGTGAAAAATGAAAAGCAGTGCTGACTTGGTCTTGTGAACTTGGCATCGATTTACTCCACAGTGTGAACTTGTCTCATAGCTCACTGCAATGGTCATCCCAGAGGATCACCTACACCAACTTTGCTATAATACTGTCCCCTAGTGGCTAATTGAGATCATTATGTAGCTTTTATAGAGGTCATATTCTAGGAATACAAGACCAAAGAGTTCATGATGGCGTTCAAAATGAACACATGAAGAAATTAAAATGATCATGATGTCTCTCGTTGGCCCTTCAATAACAGGTGAATTTATTCCCAGAGAACCTCTACACTCTTCTTTACCCAAAGACAGTCCATAATTCACCATGTTTTGAAGCTCTTTGCTGATGTGTTGATAGAGGGCTGCAGGGATGATGTATTTTCGTAGGCCAAAAACCCGGAAACGAGTTTGGATATTAGCACTTCTGTTTCCATCATCCAAAAGTCAGTGGGTTTAATAAATGGGTCTGAGCTCATATATTTTCGCATTTTATTCTACAATTTAAAGAGCCCCTATCATGGATTTTTTAAAATGACTGTTCATATGGTGTGGACTATAGCTCTAAGGGAATGAAAACATCCTGCAACTGATTTTATATTTGAAAGTGCACCATATATAAAGTTATTGTCTTTCAAAAGTGAGAGTCGACTCTTAGTCTATGAAATGAATTGTTTTTGAAAACGAGTCATTAGCTGTTACTTCGTGACGTAGAGACATATTGGCCGCGCCCAGTTACTGGACGCGCAGACGGAAGTGTAAACTTAAAGTCATCATAGCATCATGTCGGAGAAGAAGCTGTGTTCTACAATGCAAAAGATAGTTCATCCACTTTGTTTTCATTTAGCAACGTCGAGCATGTGAAGAATCGGTGGTTAGAGTTCATATTCGCAACGATACCACAACAGTATAGCCCGATTGTGTTCTCATTTTAATGACGAATCGTTCAAAAACATAAATGAACTAAAATGTGGATTCGCAAGACGGTTGTTCCTTGAAAGAGGGCTCAGTAACTTACTAACCCAGTGTATATGGATCAGCTTCCTCCTTCCAATCACAACCTGTAAGTATTATTAATAATTGTTGCTTTTATGGGTTCTGAACGGTTTTGTATCGTTTCCTTGTAGCGAGGAGGGAAGGGCGTGATAAGTATGTGTGTGCGCGTGTGTGTAAGTTACGTCTGAACTGCAGCTTCTAGGTCTCCAATGTCAATTTTTTTGTGAAATGTTTGTCGCTGTTATTTGAGTTGTCATAAAGAATAGAGCGTCTTGTAGAACTGCAGTGCTTTATCAATTTGTTTAATGCGTTATGCTAACAAACAATAACTGACTGGGTCATCTGACCAATCACCGCCAATTAGCGTCACGCAAAGGAGTGGTTTGAAAAAAGAGGCGTTTGTACGAATCATTTGGGAGTCGGTGAGCAAATCAGTTAAAAATAAATGCATATTATAAGACAAATAAAGTGTTTTTTATCCTTGCATGCATGTTAAACTGTTTGGGAACTCCTGAAAACAAAAATAGGAACATTTCAAATGCAATGATAGGGGGGTTTAAAAATATCTCACCAATCGCCCATTGTGTTTTTTTAAAACAAGGACTGAAATGTTTGTCAGAAGTTTAAAGGTGGTGATGTTTAAGTTATGTGACAGTGTAGTTTGTTTATATCCTACAGTACATTTAACTTTTCCACTTGTGGCGATTGTAGTCCTGCTTCAAGTGTTCATAAAGATGGTCATTGAGCTCATTTTCTGCAATAATCCAAAAGCCAATGTCAATGAACAAGGGTGATGCTAACGTCCGGGTTGGCCTACAAAAATACCGTCATCACTGTAATGCTCAATAGAGTTTTGTATCAGATTGCATCAAAAACATCTACTTCATGGTAAAATAAAGGACAGCAGCCTTGTTTTATATATGGATATATAAGATGTTACCACTTTCTCCTCCTCTGTTTGCTAGTTCCCCCCTCTGGAATGGGCAGCCTGATAAAATGAAAGCAGATTTCAGATATGTAAAGTCGAGAAACCCCAATTCGAGCTGTCAAGGCACCAGAGCAAATCGTCGAATCCCACTGACCGATGGGCACCTTAGACCCTGTCCCAAATAGCAAACTCGATGTGTATCCGCTGGATGACCCGCCACCAAAATCCTGGACTTTAAAAGCAACTGCAAGGGCTTTGGGACAGAGCCTTCGTTTTTCAAGTAAGTACTGTTGTTTTCACTGAGAGATTTCCTATGGCATCTGGTTGATTAAAGAAACTTTGCATATAACATGAGGCGTTTCGATCGCAAAAACATCTACATAGAAGGACGGAGGTGCTCAGAACAATACGTCATGCTAATGCTGCCTAATTGCAAATGTTTCTCAGTGCCCCTGAAGCAAGCTTGTGTTTTTATGACCCGTACACATCCTCCTGTGTTCCTCATGGTAAAATTGCTTTCAATGAGGAGAGTGTATCTGTGCACAGAGTTTAATATACACTAGTGAGCTTCCTGTTAAGTTCAAATGATGAAAACGGCTTCTTTGAGAGAAAGCTCAAACCGAACGGACGCGCGCACGTGTTTAATAGTGACCAACCGTGGGTCGCGAGACTTGGAGGTGCAGAGATAGAGGCATAGTCCATCCAGCCTGGGCAGACGTGGGATGTATTGATGGTTCAGCCGCTCTTGATGCCCTCTGGTGGGGAGATCACACTCATGAGAGATCAGTGATGGTGGTTTTCTGCCTCTCACCTGAACGATCCACATAGATTCTGCAACAGTGGAAGGAAGTTTAAACCCTTAAGTACCAAATTTGGCCGTCAAGGTCAAATCGGATACTTCTGAAACAAATTAATATGCCAAACATCTCAAATAGAAAAAAAGAAACTAAAAAATTGATCCACTCCACTGTCTCGCAGGGGGTTTCTTCATCTTTGGTATAAAATATGCCATCCATGGCTGCATTTGATCCACAGCTAAGAAAGACTAAAGAGCAATACGTAACTGAACCAAGTACATCCG
>JAQIUQ010002274.1:0-17099 GCA_030378365.1 Hybognathus amarus | reverse complement strand
GATTCACTGAGAACCATTGAATACGTGTCTGTAGGTTTTACCTGATTCTGACCAGTTATATTAAAATAATTAAAAATGAATAATGGGTAGTTAATTGTCTTATTGGCCTGTTTAGCTGAGACATTCATACGAAACTAACACAACAAATAAACCTGACAAAATCAAAAGTAAAATTAACAAATACACCTGATAATCTTGTTAAATGATTAGATAATTACATTTGAAAGATTTTTCTTTCAGTAAAACATTCGCAATAGATTTGTAAATGTTTTTTTATTTTTATTTTTGTTTGCATGTTTGGCCTGTGTTTTGGCTGCATTTACACTGTTCTGACCACTAGGGGTCACCATGGAGACAGGTGTTGGATTGTTTCGAAGCCTCTATAAAAAACACAGGTCCCACAATCACAAAAACCAATGTTTGCACAATAGTGGCCTCTCTTGAGTGTTCGGGGGCAGGAGTGGGGAGGACAATCAATTGCAGCCTCCAACAAATGATCACCAGATATACGTCCACCTGTAACACAAACACGTTCATGCACACAGAGACAATAATACACAGGACAGAATGGGGATCAATGAGCAAATGATCTCAAGGCCGTAACAGAAGTCTTTGGTCGTTAGTTCGACACGGTTTAAATTCTACAGCCGATTATTGACTATTGAGATCAGATTTGACCTCTCACAAAATCCTTGGCAGTGTCAGAAGTTTTGACTCAGTCCTGTAGTATGCACTTCTCCTACAATGACTATCAAATTATCTTCGTTTTAAGACGAACCACGAACCAAAATAAACTTTATAGATAGCAACCCTTCCAATCCTGTGTGTAATGCAGCTCAATGTCACAGAACATGTCACTGATTGATGATGTAAAACTCAGGACTAGTTTTCTTGTGTCCATCCTTTTTTTCAAGTGTCTTGACTGACATTAGCGTGACATGGCCTTGTCTCAAACTGGGGACAGTCACGTGTCAATGTTTTTTTTCTAAAGCTACTTAAATGTTCTTATTGGACTATGGCCTAATTCTGACACAACCTCAGCCCTGTGTGTGAAAGCCAGCCTCAGCTTTGGGCTTCCTGGTTTAGCCTATGTAAGTTGCCTGTCTCCCCTTTCTCCCACTTTTCTGCCTCTTGTATGTTTCTATAGTTATAGATTATGTATCACCTGCACCTCCTGAGTTATCCCCTGTGATTATTTACGCCCTGAGTTTGATTGTGTTTATCGTCGAGTTTCGTCTGTTTGATTTAAAAAAAGCTATATCTTTGTTAGATTAAAGTTTAAGCTGCAAAAGATCAGCTTCTCCTCTTCCAAAATGACAATTGTGTAAAACATTGCGTCTCACACTGAGGTTAAAAGCTGTGTTTTAAAAAGACGTTTGATGATTTAAAAGATGTTTGATTTGGCCAGTGAGGAACCACATACAGTAGCAATGCATTGTGCACTTCCTACAAAGAACGTGTAAAAATCCCTGGTTATACTGCACTCAATTGCGTCACATACAGTAGGTAGGCCGGTATCAAGCATTTGTGAAAGACTCGTGTGTGTGTGTGTGTGTGTTGGGGGTTGTCATTGACCTTGTAAGCCCAGCTCCTTCACTCTCAGCCCACTGTGGTCTGGATTCTGTCTCAATGTGGGACTTGGCCAGAAATTTACTGACCAGTCTTGGCAACATTTTGTCATGTGCTTTAAGCTAGCGCAGCGATTATATTATTTGAATTTTGTAGTAAATATTTTGCATCCAATAACCGTGCTGCAAATGTGTGCTTGCACTTTCAGCAAATATCTGTCACAACCATAAAAGCCTCCATAAACTGGTCTGCACAGCCATACATTGCTGACTGGTGTAGATGTAAACAAAAACTTGCCTTTATTTGAAGTCAAATTCAAAAACCTAAACATAAATACATATTAAAAAAGTAAGGGCACATCTCAGTTATCCAGCTACATGAGGTCAAGAAAAGCCATCTCTGAGACCACATTTGGTTAAGGTTAGTAAGTGCTAGGTGAAAACCTTTTTTTTTTCCAGAAGTAACATAAGAAGTGTATTTCATTTAATTAATTTAAAGTTTCATTTAATTATGAAGGGGAGATGCCGTATTCATTGCAATGAAGTCTTGTAAAAAAGATTTTTCCAAAAGTTAATGTGTAACTTATTTCTAGTTTTCCAGTTGATGAGGATAGTTTTCTTTCTTGGCGAAATAGAGTTTATAGTTTTATCAGTGATTATTGTGAGATCCTCCAGCAAGCGAAGGGAAGGCGACAGTGGGATGTGGCCAGCCGTCCATAGTGGATAGTGAGTGTGTGACGTCTCCCCAAAAGTGTTTGATTGGAGTGCAGTGCCAGGTTGCATGGATGTATATATCTGTAGAATTGTGATTGCAAACTTCTGATGTGAAACCCATTTTAGCTAATCTATTGCCCGTGTAGTGTGTTCTGTGAAGTATTTTGTATTGTATTAACTGAAGATTCGCATTTTTGGACATGAGATAGATGTTTTTACAGATTTGGGTCCAGAAGTTGGCATCAAGGGCTATTGAAAGACCGTTTTCCCGTTTCATTTTTGGTAAGTATATGGTCTGAGGTTGGTTTGAAATCATTTTGTATATTTTAGAGAGAAGTTTCTTTGGGGAGGAAATGTTGACCAAGTCTGATATTGCCGGTGGGAGTTCTAAATTTGTGTCTCTGATGTTTATTTTGTCCGAACAGAAGATTTGATTTGTAGGTATTTTAAAAATGTGTTGTTCCCGATGCCATACTCCTGGACCAGTTGTGGAAATGGTCTAAATGTGTTAGATTTGAAAATATGATTCATGTGGTGATACCCCTCTTTCTGCCCATGTGTGAAAATTCAATGTTTTTTTATTGCTTATGAGGTCACGGTTGTTCCACAGTGGGGTGAGGTTAGATGGAGCTAATGTAGAATTAGTGATTTGGTGAAATTTCCACCAGGCTGTCAGAGTGGCGGCTGTAGTTACTGCATTAAAACATGTTTGTTGTTTGTTTGATTTGGAGAGGAACGGTATGTCAGCTATATTTAATTCTTTGCATATTGATTGTTCTATATCTAGCCATATTATATCAGATTGTGTCGGGTGAGTCCATTTGTATATGTATTGCAGTTGGTTAGCCATTGAGTAATATTGCAAGTGCAAAAAAAAAAACAAAAACAAAAAAAAACATTAAAACTTAATGTCCCTGCAGTGTTAGTGTCCATGACCTGGACATCACCCATTAAATCTTGACATATTGTATGGGTCGAGGTATAAGAAGCATGCCTTGAGTTGGGAAAGGCAAAATGAGTTTGTGCTGACTGAACTATAGATTTGAAAGGGTTGAAAAACAGAGATTTCAGTTTGCAGATGTCAGTGTCTGTTTTTAAAAATCATGCTTTGAAGCATTTGCTTCCACTATAATCTTTAAAGACGACATTCTAGTCTTTTCCTTTCCTCAAAAGCCATCCCTGAAATCTTTTGTTTGGACCTAAAGAGCAGCCAGCATTTTTTCCCCAAACTGATTTAAAAGGTGCTCGTCTCATTCTCTGGATCACTTTGTAGTTGATGAGACATGTTTGAAAGATTTAGCTACCTGAATGGGACCCTCAAAAAGCAATTTATTTTCCTGTGATTCGCAATTCTTCTTGTTTATAGCATCAGAATGAGTTTCAATACTTGATGAATGAGAATCACATTCTAATTTGTCCAAAGCTTGTTAGAAAGAGATAAAACTGTGCTTTGTGTCTTTAACAAATAACAACCTCAATAACAGCACCGGAGGAGAATTACAAACAGCTTGTGTTAAACTATTTTTCCATGAGCTTCTGAAATTCTCATTTAAAAATGCCCTTTTTAACGTCAACATGTTTGCTGTTTGGACGGACCTTTTCTAGCACGTTTGAGCCTTAAATCTTTATAAGCACTTTTTTTATTCACAAATAAAATACAGAAATGTAGTAGGAGATATTCCGATGAATGTTTGTTTGTTTATTTCACTTTAAATAAATTTATTTTAAAATCTTGAGTACAAAAAAATGTGAACATTTTCACCATTATTATGATACAAATTATTCAATTATTATGTCATATGGGCTTGACTGAACCTGCAATAAAAACGCTAATTGTTTCAATTTAGCAAAAACATTATCCTAGATTCAAAATCTGACTCTCTACCACTTTTGGTTCAGGTTTTAAAAAAAAAAAAAGTTTAAAATAAGGTAACGCAAACGCAGTGTATTTTCATGTTTTATGACACTAAACGCATCAGTAATTCTTTAACCTGTAATTTTGCAACCCCACTTTTGAAAAATCCCCAGAAATGGCCCAAACTGAAACAGATCATGAACCCTTTGTCCTAAAAGCACAAGTATGATCTCATTTGAAAGCTGGCTTACGTTTTATTTTAGACTAGCTAAAATAAAACATTTGGGTTTTTTAATTCTACAACATACGGTGTAAAAACGTCTGAGTGCTGCCCTCTTCAGGTTAAACGGTGGGTACTGCAGTTGAATTTTCCTATTGGAAGCCTCTGTGCTGTCAGCGAGCATAGACATAATAAATACATAGACGCCCTATTGGCCGCTTTGGAACGTTGCTGCAATACGTCAACGCGTCCGCCATTTTGCGGAGGGTTAGACTGCATGGTTAAATGCAAGTAAACAGTTAGCTGAGCCTAAAAACTAAAATTTAGCCCTAAAAACCCCTTAGACCCCAGAAGGTTAAAGCGTTTAGAGTGCAGTGCTTTAGCAGAAAAAAAATATCATCATTAAATTAATCGGCTCACAAGAGGTTGAGTTGAAGCAGTGTATTAAAAGTGTTTGTCTTTTTTTCTTCTTCAAACAGCCTTTAAAATACACACCCACTAATAGTTTTGCTGTGATCTGAACTTGCACATTTTCTTTTGTATCCATGAAGTTATACCTTTATATCAAAAACTTTAAATCAACTCTGCCCATTTTTCACCCAAGTGATCGATTGTGCTCACATACACAAACACAACAGTTGCTGTAGCACCAGTGAATTTATTTTAAAGAATGTAAAAAAACCCACACACTCATTTCTTGTCTAAGCTGTCTGAAAGACATACCACCCTTTTGTAAGTGCAATCAATATTTCTGCTCTCAGTGCACCTTTGTCACCTCTCTTTTGAGGAGTACAGCAAAATTCATTTTCTGCTGAAAACATTTGCAATAATGTAGCGCTCTTTCTCCAACTTTAATGACACATATTTGCGGTGCCGTTTCTGCCCATTGTAGTGATACGCCAAGGTGAGATTGAAGCCACAGATGTACTGTACCACAAAATAGCTCAGTAAACAGCCAGTGAGCCCTAACTTTGCTTTTCATGGTCCTCCAGACTTGGCTTATTAAAGCATAGGGGATTTCATTTCTGTTGGCAACATCTTGACTCTAAGGTCACAGTATGAAACCACCACAAAATAAAACAATTTAAAAGATAATGTACTTTTTTTCACAGTTTTGAGTTAACATTGCAAGTATAAATTCAAGAAATAAACTAAATTGAGAGTTCTCTTTCAGTCGCTCACGTTCCACGTGACTACATTAAGGGATCGCTTTAGGGAGCCCTATCAACTTCGAGTATCTAAAGAACAAGAACAAGCCAATGAACTTTGGCGTGCGGTGAACGCATCACGCCCGCCTGCAACGAGGGTATAAACAGGAAGCGGGCGCACGCACCAATGTCTTTCACTTCGGAGCCCAGCTCTATGAGACTTCTGTCCAGTGAATTCTGAGCCTGAAGAAACTTCAAAGGATCTCTCTGTACGGTGCTGGTGTGTCGACGCGATCAGCGGTGACCTCGAGCAGTGCAGCTTCTCAACTCATACCTCCGCCACAGATGATAGCTCGCCATCCACTAGCAAAGAAGGACTCGGAGCAAAGTCCTCCAAGCAGCAAAAGCTCGATCTTTCTGCCTCACAATAAAAACCTATGACACAGGCTGAAGTCAGCCGTATGTTGTTAAAAGTATGTTGCCATTATCGACGGTGGAGGATGATTCATTCCGAGCCATTTTTGCTAAAATACCTAAGAAAGCAGGGGCATGTATGCCATGCTCAAAGACGTTTGTTACATACCTAGATGCTGAGTACGCCAAAATGCAGACATTTGGACTGCACACAACCTCCGTGACCTCGGCGCGACTGCCCACTGGTGAGATCCACACAGCCTAGAGCAAAAAAAAGCAGCTGCCCTTTCAAGGGCCTTCATACGTATGACAGCATTGCTACTGAACTGGACAATATCCACTCATCCTTTAGTATTTCTAACAAAATCACAGCTACTGTCACAGACAATGGTTTCGAATTTTGTGAAAGCGTTTAAAGTTTACCAGCCTGTTCAGGGTGATGAGGAGGAAGATGCCGAGTGGCAGCGGACAAAGAATGAACTTCCAGACAGAAGTGGATTTTAAAAAACCTGCAGTTTCTACAGCTTTTGTTGTACAACGCGTGTCTCAGTCTACACTTAATGTAAGTTTGGGGTAAAGGTTGTTACAGTACTTTCCAACTTTTAAATACATTTGTGAGCTTTCTATAGTATATGCTTTCAGAGATGTATAGTGCCATTACTTGTTATGACTGATATTTCATACAACTTGTTTTATTGTAGTTGGATGACCTGGAACATAGCATCACTGATGAGCGTGGAGAAGATCAGGAGACACAAGAGGATGTGTTCGAATCATCCACCTCCTCCTCCACCACATCAACTCCACAACCCTCACTTGAACACCAGCATCATCAGGTTCCTGAAAGAGCACATTACAAACCCAAACAAAAGTTACGAAACAAATCATTAGATGAATTTGAAATGGAGAGAGTAACCACTTAAAAAATGTATCTGAAACACTGGTAAATGCCAGTATCGGATGTTGATCAAACATTTGGTAAACAGGTAGTTACTAAAGCCCCTTTCACACAGCGCGTCGATCCCCGGAAATTGCCGGGAAAGAAATAAACTAAATTGAGAGTTCTCTTTCAGTCGCTCACGTTCCACGTGACTACATTAAGGGATCGCTTTAGGGAGCCCTATCAACTTTGAGTATCTAAAGAACAAGAACAAGCCAATGAACTTTGGCGTGCGTGAACGCATCACGCCCCGCCCTGCAACGAGGGTATAAACAGGAAGCGGGCGCACGCACCAATGTCTTTCACTTCGGAGCCCAGCTCTATGAGAATTTCCCTGGAAATTGCCGGGAAATTGCCAGAACGCCTTCTGTGTGAACGCAAACACGACCAGGGATTGATACCGGCAGCGATGCCGGGTTGGGGACCTAGTAACATTGCCGGAATCAGTCCTGGAACGCACGCTGTGTGAACAAAAGCCAGGACCGATGCCGTCGGGGGCGTGTCATAGTGATGACGCTCGTGCCATCGCGTGACTTTGTTGCTCTTAGAAGAAAGTTTGTGTTCGTCATCAACAAAGAAAGGACGAACTGATGTCTGCAAACTGGAACAAAGCAGAGACCAGGAGCTCCCCACTATCCGTACTGAAGCTGAGATCGTTCACCAGCTTTGTGGAACGGTGTGCGCGTGTACATGTTTTCGACGCATACGTCTGCACGTCTCATCCTGACGTCATGTGTGTTTCCGGGATCTTTATGGGTTGTGTGTGAACGCACTCACAGATCCCGGCAAATCATTGGCAGTGACTAAACCGAAATCAAACAATCCCGGGACAAATGCCGGGTCACGTTATCCGTGTATTTTCCGGAATCTCTGTGTGAAAGGGGCTTAAAATTGAGCTAATTAAAGACCCACTGACCAAGATGAGACTCCATCACAACATCCTTATGATGTTATACGATGCACAAGAAAATGAGGCCAGTTTAGCATTAAACTTTCTCCCTTTAATTTATGCAAGTGTGAACTAGTGAAAGAAATAAAAGATGTGTGCATATAAGTTGCATGTTCATCATTTTAGTAAACAGACCCCTATCCTTCTCACATCCTCTCAGATCACATTCTTATGCTCTACAAGCAATTTCCCAGCATGTCAGACCATTCTCCACAAATCCTCCCTGACTGAGGTGTGTGGAATTACAGCGCCACGTCAAAGTGTATGAGAGATAAGTCGTCCACAAGCAGAGGAAAATAACCAATATCCTATCAGAACTGCAAGGGATTTAGGGACATTTATTTTTCTCAGTGCCATCTCTTTTGCAGACAACTGCATATATGGTCAACAGACAAGAGATAATGAAATATTTTGCTGCATGAATGAGAGAAAAAAAATATGTGGTTCATTGAATTAAGAGGAAACGATTATCTACGTAATGTAGGGTGACCAGATTTCTCACGGTGGAATATGGGACAGATTGGTTACGTTCACTTGAGCCATAACCGACGTGAGAGACTCCACATGATTGAATTCGGGATTGCATGTTTTCTGAGAAGGTGTTTCTGGTGTCATTCAGCGTGATACTACATTGACTTCTTTTTCACAACTTACAGCGCATAATAACTTGATAAACTTCACTAACTGCAAGTTAATTGATAACGAATTATGATTGGCATTGGATTGGAAATATTGTTCTGTAAAATGAACTATGATGAGATTGCCTATACCTTCCATTAGGCTATTCTTGCAGGACAGAAGATTGCTACTATGATCACCTAGCAAAGACAATTTAGGAAAGAAAAATATGGGACAAAACATAAAAACATGATCAAGGCTCGCTCATGCCCCCGCACAGAACAGCGCCATCTCGGCCAGTCCTCGGGAAATTTGCCACCGGCTCTTATGTAGATAGTGGTTTTAAACATGAGATATAATTTATCTGGGGTATATGTTAAGCAGCAATCTTTGGTCTTATTAATCTATTACTTGTCCCAGAGCATATCGATTTTGGTTTAGGGAAAATTAAGTTGCATAACTTTATATTTAGGCTGTACAAGTGTGGCTTTGGTGGGAACAAAATCTATACATAGATACTTCAGATGTTCCTGTGAACAAACATACACAGGATTAAAAGTTAAACATGCAAAAAGCAACTCTTTGTAATAATCTTAAAATGAACATTCTGTCATCATCTACTCAACCTCATGTCAGCTCGAACATTCTCCTAACAACACGGATAACATCATCTTTTGTTTTTCTTGAGGGAACAAATTCATACAGGTTTGGTGCGACATGAGGGTGAATAAATGACTATGTTTAATGTTTTCACCTCTTCCCAGTTCGTTCACACCCTCAAGACATCAATATTGTAATTGGCTGGTTGTATGATGTAATTTATTGAAATGCTTTGCCACAGCAAATGTCACCTCAGCCGCAAATTGCAGATTTATGTTCCGCTTTAGATATTTTTAAACATCCATGATACCAACATATATATATATAGAAATGTACCTTTATGGTGTATCTTCCATCCATAGAACTGAATCCCTCTCCACACTCAAAATGCCTGAAGACACACCTCTTCTGTAAGTGACTGACTCAACTATTAATGCACTAATTAAACACTGTAAAAGCTTGTAATAATCTTCTTTCACTTAATGTTTCATATTCATCTCTATACTAGATTTTTTATTTTCTTGAACAATTCTAGAATGTTGTATTCAAGACACTTGATCATGTCACTATGAATTGCATTTAACATTCTGAATACACCTTTTTAGCAAAATGAGTTAATCTACATATCATGTAAAATGTCATGTATCTCAACAATAGTAATGTAAGGAATCAGGGCTACTGTTCCTACACCAAAATGCATGGACTGAATTAATCATAAACCGCTGCATGTGAAACACTCAAGTATAGACATTTCAGCATTTGTTTTTCAAATGACAACCAGTGTGTTTGAAAATGAATCTATATGATTATAAACAATTTTACCGAATGCATCGTGGCTTACACTGAAGCAAGCAAGAAGCTGACGTTTTTGTTAACCCATTCAGACCCTGTGTTCATTACAATGGACATCACATGTCAGCCTCCTTTTCTATACTTCTGGAGCATTTCACCTAGTTTAAAGCCTGCAGTCCATGAGATTGGCCGTTTGTCATCCAATCAAATGCCAGTAAAGCTCTGCATGTAGTGATTATATAAAAAAACCTCTACTTTGAAAAGCAACATTTTCTAAGGTGTATTTACAACTTAACTTTATAAGTAAGGAATAATTGACGACAGGCCGTTGAATTATTAGAAAAATAATGCACACCCGAGGTGGTAATGCGATCATGAACGGAAGCGGAGTGGCATTATTTTTCGGATAATTCAACGGCCTGAAGTCAATTATTCCGCTTATAATACAGTTACCACACCTCAAAACATTGCTCAGATGATTCATAACAAGACGTTTGTCAAGTTTTTGACATTAAAGCGCTCTTGTATGTAGGACTAATTTCTTACGCATATAATCCCATGCCTCCGTTGCTAATTCCAAAACGTCCTTTTAGAGGTATAGTAACGGAGGTATGAGCCACTGATAGCAGACTAATGTAATGATGGGGGACACACTTACAATTCGCTGAAATATTCGAAGACCGACTGTTTCCATCGACTGTAGCAGGTCTTACTAAACACCAACTGTGAACCTGGTGTGAACACAGACTGAACGCGCTGCTGTGCTAACGGAGTGCGAAATGGAGGCTCTAGACCCTTCCAGAGCTGATATATTGAGATAATTATAATGGCATAAATGCTACGTGAGATCTCAATATCTCAGTTCTGGAAGGGTCTAGAGCCTCCATTTTTGCACTTAGGTCTAAGTCCCATGGCCCTCTATCAGAATCCAGAGTTTCAAGAAGATCAGAGCAACTCAAAATTCTGACCCAAAACAAACAAAAAAAACGACAGTGGTACCCCTTATGTTTGTTTTTGTTTCTGTGTCAAAATGTTCTAATTTTCTTGAAACTCTGGATTCTGATAGAGGGCCATGGGACTTAGATCTGAGTGCAAAATGGAGGCTCTAGACCCTTCCAGAGCTGAGATATTGAGATATTTATAATGGCATAAATGCTACGTGAGATTCTCAATATCTCAGCTCTGGAAGGGTCTAGAGCCTCCATTTTTGCACTCATGATCTAAGTCCCATGGCCCTCTATCAGAATGCAGAGTTTCAAGAAATCAGAGCAACTCAAAATTTTGACCTGAAAAAAAAACAAAAAAAAACGACAGTGGAACTAAAGTGAGGATCAACATCAGCGGGGCGTTTTTGAGATGCCGAGAGCAGAGGTGTCTAATGTGTGTGTGTGTTTGCCCTGTCAGGAAGAGGTGTCTAATGTGTGTGTGTGTGTGTTTGCCCTGTCAGGAAGAGGTGTCTAATGTGTGTGTGTGTGTTTGCCCCATCAGGAAGAGGTGTCTAATGTGTGTGTATGTGTTTGCCCCATCAGGAAGAGGTGTCTAAGAAGCGCACGCGGCGCGCTGTGAAGTTCCAGCGGTCGATCCACCGGTGCTGTCTCTTGCCGAGATCCTGGCCAAGAGGAACCAGAAGCCGGAAGTGCGTAAAGCGCAGAGAGAGCAAGCGACCAGGTGACCGGCCCAAACACTGCATTGACACTCGCTATGGTTTAACCTTAATCACACAATGTGCTGTATGATTGACCGGTCAAAATTAATTTTCAAATCAATACTGTAGTCCAGAAGCCCTTGATTAGCTCAGGGAACGGGGATGTCCGGTGAGGATGTGACACTGCATTTTGCTTTTGGGTTCATGGCAATTCGGGATGTCATTTGCTTGAATTATCATTATTATTCTTAATGAAAAACACACCAAACAAAACAGTACAATGACAAAGTTATTTACTTTTAGAATCTAGAATTTAAATCTAGAACTTTTATTAACAAAACTTGGATGCGTCTTACACTGTGTGTGTATTATATTTATCCTCCGAATACTACCCTTCAGTACGAAGTCCTGACACATCTACACGTTGCCATAAGAATAGTGATTTAAATCTAAAATATTGCCAAAAAGGCGCTTTTTAGATTTCGATGTGAAAGTAAATCTTCTGTCTCGTGTAGTGTATTAATCATTAAGTGTAGTAATCATTAAGTGTAGTGTAGTGATCGTTAAGTGTAGTGTAGTGATCATTAAGTGTAGTGTAGTGATCATTAAGTGTAGTGTAGTGATCATTAAGTGTAGTGTAGTGATCATTAAGTGTAGTGTATTAATCATTAAGTGTAGTGTATTAATCATTAAGTGTAGTGTAGTGATCGTTAAGTGTAGTGTAGTGATCGTTAAGTGTAGTGTAGTAATCATTAAGTGTAGTGTAGTGATCATTAAGTGTAGTGTAGTGATCATTAAGTGTAGTGTAGTGATCATTAAGTGTAGTGTATTAATCATTAAGTGTAGTGTATTGATCATTAAGTGTAGTGTAGTGATCGTTAAGTGTAGTGTAGTGATCGTTAAGTGTAGTGTAGTAATCATTAAGTGTAGTGTAGTGATCGTTAAGTGTAGTGTAGTGATCATTAAGTGTAGTGTAGTGATCATTAAGTTGTAGTGTAGTGATCGTTAAGTGTAGTGTAGTGATCGTTAAGTGTAGTGTAGTGATCGTTAAGTGTAGTGTAGTGATCATTAAGTGTAGTGTATTAATCATTAAGTGTAGTGTATTGATCGTTAAGTGTAGTAATCGTTAAGTGTAGTGTAGTGATCGTTAAGTGTAGTGTAGTAATCGTTAAGTGTAGTGTAGTGATCGTTAAGTGTAGTGTAGTAATCATTAAGTGTAGTGTAGTGATCGTTAAGTGTAGTGTATTAATCGTTAAGTGTAGTGTAGTGATCGTTAAGTGTAGTGTAGTGATCGTTAAGTGTAGTGTAGTGATCGTTAAGTGTAATGTTTTGTGGGAGCGACGTGAGGGAGCCTCAGGTGTTCGATGATGGCCGTGATGTAATCGGCGGCACTTGCTGAGCTTTTGTCAAATGCTTCAAATTTCCCCTAAAGAATCTTTAAATATAATTTGTTGCAAGTTGATCATGTAGTTATGAACTCGGACATTGTTTCATTGTGTAGTTATGCATGTCTATAAGTAACTGTTCTTGTTTTTTACTTTTCCGTTCACACTGCGAGTTTTAGTTCCTAATCCCGATTGACGGCTCAGATGTGATATTTTGGATCTAGTGGTTGATTCACATTGCCAATATTACATTCCAGTGTGAACAGATTATTGTCCCGAACTGACTCGCATGCGCTGAAAGATTGAGGACTCGCGCAGCAGTCATACGGAAGTACACGTTGAAGAAAGAGATCTCGTGTTTACAGTGTGATCTGCCGCCCGTGAGTTTATAAAATGAGCTTTCTCACGCAGGGCTGTGATTGGCCGAAACTCGAGTGTGTGTCTGCTAACTGTTCTCTGGATCTGATGTTTCAGGGCTGCTAAAGAGGCCAAGAAGGCGAAGCAAGTGACGAAGAAGCCGTCGGCTCAGAGCACCAAGGTTAGATCTGCTTTATTCTGCCGTCTTCAGCTCTTGTCCTGATAGACTGGGATAAACCTGTTCCTTTATCTTTTGCCCCTTGAGGCGTTGCAGTGTGACTGATTCTGTCGCTTCTGTGTCATAAGGTGGCATAGAGCAGAGGGACTGTGTCTACACCTAGTACTCTCTTCATGGGTGCTCAGTGTCATTTATAGTCCTACACATAATCATGACCTCTAACCCTGATTAACTCCTCTCGAAGTCCTGCAGGGGGTCAGTAACGTGTCGGTCTTGTTTTCAGGCCCCAGCTAAGAGCGCCCCGAAGCAGAAGATCGCCAAGCCCATGAAGGTCAACGCTCCTCGCGTCGGCGGCAAGCGCTAAACTCATGCTTTGTGGATTAATAAAGGTTTCGCCATCAACCTTGAGTCTCTTGTCATTGTTTAGTCATAATCAGTGACATTAACTTTGCGTAATGTTATTGACAGTTTAATTTTAAAATGTTTGAACTGATGCCCATTTTTGCTGCAAGTTTTTTTTTATTTTTTTTATATATATAGTTTTCTTATATATATATTTTGCAGAACCCTGCCATATCTGTTTCAGTCTTTGACTTAAAGGCCCCATTGACACTGCATGGTTCAAGTGACCCAAATCTCATTTTTCATGTCATGTGGCACAGATCGAATATGACTGGTGAACGTGTAAGCAGGAAAAAAACGCATAAAGTTTGAGGGTAAAGCGCGGCGTCACACTGGCAGTTGAAATCAGCTCCGATGCAGCTGCGCAACGACCGGAAGTCATTCATTTCCTATGGAGATTCGCAGACCGCATGCGAGTGGGTCCGAAACGGGTCCGACCGAGTGCGGTGCGAAGAAAATTGTGTCCGTTGGTCATCGGATGCGTTCAAAAATTTTAACTCTTGCGAAAAGATACGGACGGTTCCTATCCGACAATTCCAGCGGAAGTTGAGCGTTGCTATGGTACTGATAAACAAACCTGAATTATTAACTTTAATAATATAAATAATCATTTTATAATGAGAAGTTGTCATGTTATTTTTTTATTTTCATGACTTTCTAACGTTATTAGGGGAGCAGTTAATACAATTAAATTGTAGGCAGACATTAAACTATTGACCACCATATCAGTTTTTAGCCAACCTGACATGTCAACGTCCTCAGCAGCTTTCCTCACGCAGCAGCCTTCCTATTAATATGTAATATAATTCTCTTCAGAGAGATCATACAGAACTGACAGAATCAACCTTTCTCTCCACCATTTTTTTTCTACCCGCGTCCGACGCTTTTCACTGTGTAGTACGACGTCCGTTGGGAACGTATTGCGTATTACGGAGCTGATTTCAACTGCCAGTGTGAAGGCGGCGTAAGAATTGTGTAAAAGAAGAAAATCCCTTATTTTGGGGATGGATTCTGGGAAATCTTATTTTCAATGTTGACAGCTAGGGCTATCAGTGTTTTTCTCTTCTCTGTAAATAAACCTCGTAGCAGAGCTACAGCAAGCGTTTTTCGGTGCTCAAAGTCTATTGGCTACTAAAACTTCTTTGTCATTGTGGAGAGCGCAGTGGATGCTCATCAATGACAGACACCACGGGAAATTTGGACTGAATTTTACTATTAATAATAAAAGATAAGCTAATGTGCATTAATGTAAATGTCAAGATTTTTTTTTTCTGACTCAGTCTTTTTATAAAACTGATTTAAAGGCTGAAATATGTGAGGTTTTTCTTTTTATAAAACCTTTTTTTGTGTGTGTGAAAAATGATTTAAAGGCTGTAACATATGTACTATATGTGCTAAGAGGTGGGCCGGGGATGGCAGGGGTTGGTGATAATGTAAGTTTCTGGATATTTTCCGTGGGGCGAGGGCTTCGATTACCTCTCCCTTTTTCTAACCCTAACCCTAACCCTTGGTTATAAGTTAAATTATTTTATGTTAAATATATTACTGTCTTTGGTGAACTCATTCATAGTAATAAACGCAAATAATAACTAGGCTAACTGAGGGCACGGTTTACAAATCTGAGAGCACGGATTAGGAACTTGTGGGTACGGTTTACTAATCCGTGGGCACTAATTGTTTTAACCGAGGGAACAGTTTAAGAATCCGTGAGTAGGCCTACAGTTTATAAACTGAGGGGACGGATTGCAAAACCATCGCCTCGGATTGTTTTTTCCCCACAGGTGACTAACCCTGCAGGATTGCCAGCCTGGGATGTAGTTTGGAAAGGGAAGGTCCAACTGAAGTAAAGGTATAAGAGAGTTATTTTTATTGTTGGTTATTTTTCACTTGTACTGAATTGATGTTGTAGAGCTCTACCCTTTCTGTATATTTGTATTTTCATAACTTTTTTTTTCAAACTGTAATGCAGTACAGTTTAAATTTAGGGATGGGTAAATGAAGCTTCATGAAGCGACTGAGGCTTCTCCTCTGACTGTTCGGGAAAAGATTCAAAGCTTCGAGAGTGTTCGAGAACAGCGCCATCTGGTGCTTATTTAAAATAAAGCGGCCAGAAGCTCTCGCAGATGAAGCAACCACAACACACTACAGAGTTTCAATGTTATGTGTACAAATAAAAACCCTACATCTTTGTGTTTGATTTGTTCATTTAACATTAAAGTGTGACAATAAAATATAATATAAGCTTATATTATTCAATAAGATTTAATGGAGGCCTACTCTATCTCTCTATCTGTACACACACATACAATGAATATAACATTGTCTGATAGTATCATCTGTTTTTAAATGTATGACACTTGGCCACTCCTTGATCCCAGTTTCACCGTCTTCATTAACACAACACAGCTGAACCTCATGAACTAGTCAGGTCTCCGGTCTCTCCCAGTTTGTTACTATGGTTACTGTCGTTGGGTTAATTTACCCCAGCTGTGTCTCGTTTCCCTGATCTGTTATCTGTGTATTTAAGTCCTCTGTTTCTCCCTGGTCGTGTTTTAAGTTCTAGTTGGTGTGTGTGGTTCTCCTCTTGGATTGTCCCAGTCACTGGTCTATTAATGTCTCCTGAAGTTATCTCCATCGTAGTGTGCTTTAATACAGCCACCATTTTGTAAGTGACATTTATGAGCACATTTCTAAAGCAGAAATACGTGTTTGTTATTATGCCTCCTTTGATCATAGAATTGGGATGCTTGTATTGTGAGTATTTTTATTTATTTATCCTATTTATATGAAACTCATTTTGTGTGCCGTTCTTATAAACATCCCAAATAGATTTTGCAGATTGAGATTTGATGTTTGATGGGTATTTTACAGTCTCTTTTAGCAGCTGGCCTTTGCCAGTGTTTTACTGGTAGTGTTTTAAGAGTTTTTGTATATTTCACTATATGCTTTCACACAGATTTTTGGACTTATTATTATTATTATTATTGTTGTGGTCATTGTTGTTTCTTTAATTTGGTGTATCATCAAAAATTTGGGTAAAATATTTTTCAATTGAAGATAAAATTAACTAGGGGAATGCAGGGTCGGGGGTGCTCTGATGGCAACTCCACCTGGGAATCAGTCAGGTGATGATGCGGCACTTAATTCCTCTTGCAGGCCGGTGATCATGAAGCTTGCTGCAGGAGGGTTTCAGGCTGGAGATGCTCACTGACAAGACAGTCAGGTGATGATGCGGCACTTAATTCCTCTTGCAGGCCGGCCACCATGAAGCTTGCTGCAGGAGGGTTTCAGGCTGGAGGTGCTCACTACAAGAC